>JANHGN010018641.1:56127-76269 GCA_024605025.1 Megaceryle maxima | reverse complement strand
GTTTGATAAAGACAGAAAGCTGAGAAAAACCCAAAAAAACAAAAACCAGAAAAAACCACAATATTTCTATCTGAGACTACCAGCTATGTAATGAAGCATACCCCTTCAGGTAGAAATAAATATATTTGAAGAAATGTGTAAATTAAAAATTGTTTTATTCGGCATGGCTAGAAATAGTTATCAGAATCTCCTGCCATACCAGCAAATATTAGTCTGATCTTCTGACACAGCAGGAGGATTTTTCTCTGCTGGTTGTGCTGAAGAAAATGGGGAAAACATCATGTTTTTATTCCATATTCAGGCTTCAAGGCAGGAGGAAATTCATAGGATGATGGATTTCCTCCAAAAGAACTCCATCATCCAGCATCACTGTCATCAGTGTTAACATCTATTTTGATGACAGAAAAAAAAAAAAAAAGAGAGAGAACGTGAGCATACCCTACTCTTCTTTCTTCAAGTGAGAATAGGATCAAAGAAATGCAGACACAGCAAAGAATAACATGACTCAGATTCATTACCACTAAGTCCTTGAAGTTCATTAATCCATGGGGTCCTTCATACATTCCACTGTAACAGTTAGACAGGTCACGCTTTATTTCAGCAGTCAGAAAGAACAGGAATCACTGAAATCTAAAATTTTCTATGATCTTTTGTTTGACAAGTCCTGTTTGATCACTACAAAGACAGACTAGCAATAGAATCATACTGTAACCTGTAGGAACCACTCAGGGACAACATGATTTTTTGAAAAGAAGGCAAGGACTATAATGTGTAATATCTTTTTAGAAGATGAAAAATACTCTAAGTAGGCAATGTATAAAGTATCATATAACATACAAGACAAATTCTCTGCAGCCCATTTTCACCACAGCAATAAAAAGAATGCCAACACCAGTGATGAAAAACACTCACAGAACAGTATTTGAACTTCCATACTTTATGAATCTACACAGAATAATGGGAGAAAAGAAATGCAACTTTTATAAATATTTCTGTATTGTATTTACATGGCAAGCTTTTAGCAGTGGGGGCTGGCTGTTGTGAGAAAATATCAGGAGCTGCCCCTGTGTTGGACATAGACAGTTCAAGACAGCCCCAAAATGGACCCATTACTGGGCAAAGCTGAGCTCATCAGTGGTGTTGGTAGCATTTCCATGATAATATAATAAAGAAAGGGTAAACATGTTGTTAGAATGAGCAGTGAGAAAAAATGTGAAAGCAGCAACCCTGCTGACACCAAGCTCAGTGAAGAAGGAAGGAGAGAAGGTGCTCTTGTTGCTTGAGCAGAAATTCCCCTGCAGTCCATTCTGAAGACCATGGTGGTACAGATTGTCCCCCTTCAGCCCCTGGAGGACCATAATGGAGCAGATATCCACCCTGCAGCCTGTGGAGGACTATATGTCACAGCAGTGGATGTCCTGAAGGAAGCTGCAGCTCATGAAGTTTCCATGCTGGTGCATGGTCCTGGAAGAAGCTGCAGCCTGTGGAGAGGATTAAGTCTTCTGTCAGGACCCGTGACCCAACAGGGCATCTACACTGGAGCACTTTGTTCCTGAAGGACTGCACCCCATGTGGAGAACCCATGCTGGAGCAGTTCTTGAAGAACTGACTCTTGTGGGTGGGACTCTGCACTGGAAAAGGTGAACAGCATGAAAAGGAAGGACTGTCAGAGGTGAACTGTTATAAACAGATCACAGTCCAACATCCCCATCCCTATGTGGCACTTGGGGCAGGGGAGGAAAAGGTAGAAGAGTCAGGAATAAAGAAATTAATATTCAGGAATAAAGAAACAATGTTTAGCCTGGAGAGAAAGGGGTATGTGGGAGAAAGTGTTTTTAGTTTGGTTTTGTTAATCACCATACTAGTCTATTTCTAATTGGAAATAAATTACATCAGTCTTTCCCCAAGTCAAGTCTGTACTCCCATAACAGTAATTGCTGAATGATTGCACTGCCCTTATCTCAACCTACAACCTTTTTTCATCTGATTTTCTCCCTCTGTCCTGCTGAAGAGGTGGAGTGGGAGAGGAATCACTCGAGGTTAATCTACCACAGTTCATTTTGGAGACATAAAGACCGATTAGAATGACAGAATGAAAAGAAATGGTTGGCTATATTTACAGCAGAAATATTTTGCACTTTCCATCTGATTTCAAAATTTGTTTATAATATGTAAAAAAAAATCAAATGTTGCCATTATACTTCTTTGATAAGAATTATAAACCAATTCTTAAAATGACACAGGTACAGTTCTTGTAGTAAAAGCATTTATTCCACTTCTGAATAACAACCTAAGTGAAAATCCTGTAAATCACAGGATTCATTTTGACTATTTGTCCTGGTTGAGTAAGAACAGAACTCATTCTGTTCAGTGATTTTACTTTTCAGCTCAGTTCTTCTAACTCACTGCACTGTCTGAAGTTAGCAGCCTGTTTTCACAGGCAGTGTCTGCTGCTGGCAGTGACAACACCCCATGTTTAGAGTTACTACCAAGGATTGGTGTGCAGACCAAGGCCACTGATGGATCTTTTGTACCACACTGGGGGGTACAGGAAAGTGAAAGGCTGCACCTGCAGGGAGGAGCAGACAGGGCAGGTGACCCTAAACTGACCAACAAGGTATTCCAGCCCATATATGTCATATTTAGTATAAAACTGAGGGATTTGGAGAGTCTATCTCTTTAGGGGCTCCGAGGCTCTTCTCCCCTCTTGGACCACTTTGCCAGCTTTGCTTGCCTTGGCTCAGGTCCTCTTTCAGTTCCTTCCTCAGAGCACCCATGGACTGTCCATTCTGCCTTCAATCCCGATCTGTGTGTGTTCCTGAATCCGGTACCAGAATCCAGCTCCTGAACACAGGTCCCGTCTGCTGCAGGCCCAGCCTGGGACTCCCCCAGTGTCTGCTCCACATCATCAGTGACGGTGATGTGATTACCATCAGGGAGGAGGAGGGTTGTGTTCGATACTGGTTTTGTATATATTTGTATATATTCCAATTTTATTATTATTATTTTCATTTTCATTAAAGCTGTTCTAGTTTCCTTTTCTAATAACTAAGTCTCTCTCTCTTATTCCCTTTCTCTTCCCCTTTGGGGAGGGAGAGGGGTTAACAGAGCACATCTGTTATAAGTCTAAGGGGCCACCCTGACCCTAAACTGTGACGCTATTATAGTTATGTAATAATTAATAGATCTAATTATACAGCACAGAAACTACAAAACATCTCAACTAATACCGATACTACTTACAGAATACCTACTACTTAATTGAAATAGGAAGAAACAACTGCTATGCCTCTGATTTGTACATCACAGCTTTTCTGATGCATTAACAAACTTACCAGTCAAAAGTGACACTTCATATTTTACAGCTAACATATTTGATCACCTTTAAAAAAATATGTTAATCTTTCTTTCATAAAAAGAGGTTATATAAATCAGCTTGATCCTTTGATCATTCACTAAATGTTCCAAGCTTCAATGAAATCCAGCAAAAGACAGCTAGAAGGGACATCAGAAGTTCACCTAGTCAACTGATAATATAATCTGCTCCTACATGATCCCTCAGAGATGTTTCTTTATCACTGAGGGAGATGTCCTGGCCACCCAGGGTACTCTAGTCCAGATATTTAGAGGGTGGATAAAGGGAAGGAAAAGACACAAAGAGACCAGGAATGGAACTGAAAAGCAGAGGGTTGCCTGTGGGTGAGGAATGCAAAAAGTGTTGTGTACGGGGAAGAAGGAGTGGGAGATGGAATGCACATACCTTTAGAAAGAGGAATTAAGTTGCAAAAGCAAGGTCTTAATACTAATGGTTTAGAATCATGTATCAGCTCTGTTTACATGTTAGTGATGCTTCCTTGCAGTCACAATGCCAAATCCAGGGTGGAAATGAAAGAGTAATGGACAGAACAATTTCATCAGATTACAGAAATTAATATCATGCTATAGTTTTTTAGAGTCTTAACTCACATGAGTATTTCAAAGGAAAATATAAACACAAGACTTTGTGTTTATAATTCAGTTCAATTTTTGCTGATGCTCATGGACAATTTCTATGGACTTCAAACAAGAATTTTATCATATCCTTCAGGACAATATCTGCTTGAGAGTCATTTAGGTTTTTACATATTTGAAAGCTGGAATGAACACACAAAACTCAGAAGCACTAATCTGGAGAGAAAGTGCAGCTGTTTCCCCACCCCCCACCCCCCGCTCCATAAGTCTGCATGTGCACCCCACTCCTTTTATACAGCTTTTGGACAACTTTTGATCTTTCTATGGGATCTGTATATGTAGAGAGACTACAACACTGAAGTGAATTTCATTATGCAGATGTGAAAGGGAGAAAATTGCTCTTAGTAATTTTCTAATGATATATTTAAGTTGTGAGAAATTAAGTTTCATTCATAATTCAAGAGTACAAATATCATTTAATGGTAAATCAACTATGCACATCTAATAGCAGTTCTGCACTTCAACAGAACCTGCTATAGGAATGAGGAGTACAAAATTAAGACCTATTTATAGACCCTATTTTGGCTGGGAGGATATAGAACTAAAGGCCATGTGATCAGATGCTCTATTATTCCAAAATAAATGGAAGGTGATTAGATAGCTGCACATGCTCCTTCATGGACCTGGATAAAAGATCATGTAGGAGACACACTTGGGCAAGTCTGAAAAAGTGCACTGCTCCTGGCATTCCCTTGAACCACAGATGAAAAAAACATTGGCGGATATTCGAGAAGACCTCCAAACCTTTTATGCTTACTGGAGGTTAGTAGAATGTTAGGAGTATACTTGCCACAGGATAACAAACAAACTTTGAAAACCAAACTGATAGTAAAAAAAAATTTAAAAACTTTGAGAACCCTTAGGAGATTCTAAATTTTTAATGGTCCTGAAGCTAACAGGTATTTGCCTCTGGGGTTTCAATTTGTCCCCAGGATATTCAGCATTGATCACCAATTCAAGGATTAGTGCATATATTTTCTCCTCCCAGTGTGGGAGTCATTTGTACAGATGCTGCTTTGGGAAACATTCAATGGTCTTTCATTCTGAAGTCTTAAGCACTCATGGAAGCCAAGAAGTCATTTTCAGACATGCACTGCCTCTTTCCTTTGGCTTCCGCACATTTGACATGCACTTGCAAGGCACAGAAAAAGCTTTGTAGTGAGTTTGTCCTGCTCTAGGAGTGAGAAATAATGGAAATAACTACCTGCAGTTTTAATGCCTCTTAATTTCCAAGGCAGATCACTAACAGGATGGATGCTTTCAAAAGAATGAAAGTGGAAGAATCTGGAACTGAAAGTGGAAGAATCTGGCCTTACATATGGGAACAGATAAACCTGTCCATAGAAAAGAAGGACTCATGGAATTTTGCCAGTAGTCAGCTGAAACTGGCTCTATTCACAGCCTTGAAATGTATATACTGTCTCCTTTCCAAGCCTTTCTTTCTGTTTCAATTGTTTTTGCTTCCAGTCCAGAATACCAATCAAATTCCTAGAGACTATTCTGTTGTGGGTTTTTTTTTTTTTTGCCACCTAGTAACAGGATGATCTGGAAACCTTATAAGAAGTACTTTAACTTGGCAGACAATTGTAGTCCAGATAAAGCCCAGTCAAAACCCTGAAGTCAATAGAAAAGTTCCCTGTGCCTGAAGCCCAAGCCTGAAATGCCCATGCTTGCGTAAGGCTCCAATGGTAAACTTGATCAAGGAAACATACTGTGACTTCAGTCAGGCTCCAGCTAGGATGAAGCATACTACAGGGCTCAGGGATAAATGAAAAGCCAAATTTTTCCAAGCCAAACAAAGCCACTAAATTTTCTGGGGTTTTCCTGGCACTTCTAGTGCTACTGGGAATTTGAATGGTGCCTGTTTGAGGATAATTGACTCCCTATGTACACTATTGTGATTCTCAAAAAACCCAGCATTTTTCTCAATCTTTCCAAGCATAGTCATGTTCTTCATAGAGACTGGAGAGAGAAGGGAATGAAATGGGCTGATCTACAAGATCTGCATTAATGTCCATGAAAAGAAACCCACACCCCTGGACAACCTCTACAGGTGATGACCCTGTTACATTAATAATTCATGATGGGATTTTGTTCTTCTTATTTACATGAAGTACACTCATTTTGATTTGTTTGAGTGGTTTAGTCACAGAATAAAAGAGAAGATTTACGTCTCTGGTTTCTGCTATGCATGTTTTAAGAAAGAAATTACTCCTTATAAAGCCAAACAACCTCCAACCTACAGCCTGAGTATGCTGAAAATAAAAGCAGAAGTGGCATGATAAGAAGGAGTTGTTACAAACACTTTATTTTTTCACTTGGGTTAATTTTGACACTTCAGTAATTTCACCACCCCTTGTACACTTTTAAAAAGAAACCCCAGATCATCAAAAAAGTATTTTTACAAATACTATTCCAATCAGTGTATTTGTTTATTTTGAGTTGAAGCACTGTGCTGATAGTCAAGTGAATTAACTCTTTTTCTTAGTATCAAGCAGCCAGTGAAAAATCTTACTAATTTCAAGAGTCCTAAACTAATGTTTTTGCCACTGTGACCTGAATGAGGCAATCCATAACAGCTAGTCTGATCATCTTCTCTCTGTGTCCAGATCATAATGCTTCTATCCTTTGGGAGTAGAGGACTAGAGGGCAATTGTCTTACCAGTAACTTATGCTAATTAAATTCTGTTAATAAAATCCTGCAAAGAGTTCTTATTAACAGTTTTACTGTTGCTTTTGAGGTACAGAAATACCAAATATTTTTCATTCTACATGATTCCAAATGGAACTTCACCACACACACACATTTATTATTAGATTGCAAGAATGCCCAAAGCATGCTTGTTTTTTGGGGGGTTTTTCTTCTGATGCAAAAGAAAATGAAGTGAAAACAACAGATTTAAAACTCCAAGACTGCACAAGATAAAAAATTCCTTGTGTCCCTATGGGGATCCAGACCAAATGCCATTATTATTACCATTATGGCATCGCAGCAGATTGAGTGCTAGCTAATTGCTTCTTCTCTAACTGAATTTCTTTTTTTAGCTGGGAGCATGAGGGAGGTGGGAAGAGGCTGACTTAAAATTCATAACATCCCCATGATAAAAGAGCCCCCAAAAGGCAACAGCTGCTTAAAGAAGTGAAAACATTATGTCTTCAGAGGCCATTCAAGCCTCTATGAGCTTGTCACC
This sequence comes from Megaceryle maxima, assembly GCA_024605025.1. Lineage (NCBI taxonomy): Eukaryota > Metazoa > Chordata > Aves > Coraciiformes > Cerylidae > Megaceryle > Megaceryle maxima. The sequence continues at coordinate 69,067 of JANHGN010018641.1, read as the reverse complement.
TAGACTAACAATGAGTCTGAAGACATCACATGTAGTTGTTGACAAATGCTAAGAACACAGTAAAAGTGCAGGAGTGTGTATGTACAGAGTACTAGGAATCACTGCTGTTGCAACCCTCAGGAATATGAAAAGTATTACGTAAAAGTAAAATATGTAAAAGTTCATGTGTGCTATACTCCATGATAAATATTATGGAACTAATTTAGTGTAAGAGAGCTTAAGAGATCCAAGTAGGAGATCAAAACTTTAAAACTAGGAATCCTACAAACTGCATCTGAATTTATATCTAAAAGGTAAGACATCGGACACTGGACCTGAGACTGTTAACTACACTGATACTGCGTGAGAAGCAGGAAATCAGCTTTAAGATAAAAGCAGGTAAATGAGTGAATGAAAGGCAGAAGTGAGCCTAAGCCCTTACAAGGAGGCAGAAATTTCAGCAGCAGCTGGCTCAAGGCAATGGCTGACAGGAATAGCAAAGACTGGGCTGCCTGCTCCCTAGAACCCAGCCCCTAGGAATTCACTCTGCCAGACAGGGTCATTGTAAGAACTCTGAAGCCCATTGTTTTGTATTCATAATACACCAGGTAAATTGTAGCTGAGAAATACTGAAGCACAGAAATACACTTTAGTTTTTAGGTATTCTTTCTTAACTGGTCTTAACTCCTGTCAAAGCTAAGTGTCTTTTATTTCTTCTCCATCTTTTCTAGAAGTTTTTCTGGACTAACTTATTTACTGTGCTGTCTCAACCTAGGTATGTTTCCAATAAGTAAAGCAGGGAGTATAGGCATCAGAGAGAGTTTATGTGCCAAAAGACAGCTTAGGGGCAAATCAGCCAGTGTAGTTGCTAGTGATGTCAATTACCAGATTTGGAGGTCAGCTCACAGAAGCATGGTACTTTTAGGAAACAAGCAGAAGAATGCTTCAGGGCTCTGGGGAAAGATAAAAAAATACTAATCTGCTAAAATGTGAGTGTCAGGTTTAGGTTTAGTGTCACTTAACAGTGATGTCTCCAAAACATGGACTGTATAGAAGAGATGACCTTAATGCCTACCAAAGATCTCAGCATGCCTATAACCTGGGGGTGAAACTCTTTGCTCTTATATCAGTGTCATCTTCACTGATGTACTAGCAAAGAGGGACATGACTTATTTTCATCTATGCTAAGTCTCAGTTCATCAAAGCTCTGATGCACAGGTTTTTGAGTATGTTGCAAAATCCGTGTTACTGAGCACTTTGCCAGGAAGAGGCATAAACCACTCAGCATTACAAAGTCAGTGCAGGTACCAGTCACAGGATACAAGGAAACCACGCTGGTCTCGGTGGCTCTGATTGCCATGTACCTGCACCAGCTGGACTCCAGCCTGGACAGAGTCAGAACAGAGTCATGGCTGAGAAAAAGACAGACGGTTTTCTGCTGAGAGGTGAGGGTGGGAGGACAGAGGGATGTTCAAATCAATGTGTCAGGGTGTCAGATGATAGAGTTTCTGTAAGGGCTGATAAAGTCATACAAAAAAAATAGATTGGAAAGGACTTCTCGAGGTCATTCAGTGCAACCTCCTGCTCAGAGCAGAACTACCTTCAAAGTTAGCCCAGATTGTTTAATACACTAACATCAGAAAGGGAGAGACTGTCCAGTCTTTATACTACAAAATAATAGAAATAGCAGGTAATAGTAACACATATTCAGCTAAAATCTATAATTGAATCATAGGTTCTTATTTTTTTCTTTTTTTCATTTCAAAACTGGTTTGCAAAGTAAGAGAAGTTCTCCCTCTGACACACAGCTTATAATTGTCTAAGCTAAGCTTCATCCTTTGTTCCTGCAACCTTTCTTCTGGGAGTGCCAGTAATGAATGAAGCAAGTGGAAGACTGGGAACTGGACTCCTGAGCTCAGACCTGGTTTTACCACTATTCACTGAATGGTCCTAGGAGTCTACTGCAACTAGAAACAAGCCCTGTGCAGAACACAAAACGCTGAATATGTAAAGCATCACAGTTTGACATTCTCCCACTTCTCCCCTCCCCAGCCCTGTGTTTTAAACCTTTTCCTACCTGTAATACAGTGAAGTGCTACCTTATCTTCCACATACACTACTCTAAGGCAAATAGTGTAACAGGACAATGTAGAGGTCTGGAAACATACTAAGAGGAAACAACTTTATTAACAGAAACTGTATCACCTTCCTTGATTTTTCCCTCCCTAATAATGTTTATGTGACAGTTTGTTTCTGCCTTCTTGAATACCAAGACGAGGTATTGGTAACCAAAACTTGCATAATATAATTCATTACTCAAAATGAGTAATGAACATTCAGTGATATTCCTAATGAAAATTATAAAGGATTGGCTTGAAACTTTATGCCTTCAGCAAAGGTGGGGCATGAACAACACTGCCCTGGGAGTGACTCTGTGACTCAGATGCACAGTTCTTTTCTCAATTCCTCCTTGTTTCTGGCACATATTAGTTCACTCCTGAGCAACTCCAGTTGTAAAATATGACCCACCCTCCAATGGCTCATCTACTGTTTACACAATCTTTTTCTTTGTCTGTGTTTTCCAGATATGCTGCAAAGGCAGAGGACAGGAAAGTAAAACCAGGGACTCCACTCACTTCCCCCTGCCTAGAACAATAGCCAGGTAGTCACCTAGATTAGAGCTTTTCAGAAAAAGCAAGAAATGAAACTCAGATTAAGTGAGGGGTGAGAGGGAGGAGAGAGAAAAAATATTTAATAATATATTTAGCAAAGCATGCAGGAAAAAAACCAGCAACTCTGAGCTTCATAGCACAGACAAATGAATATAGGAGAACCATGTTGTTGAAAACTGAGAAAAGATAAAGCTGTAGGGAAAATTGCAAAATAACTGAAATAAAAAAGGCCAACAATAGTGGGTATTTTGAGGGCTTTACAGACAAAATATTAATGGTTTAATAACTTACAGAAGGGAAACAGCACTTAAAATTTAGCTGAGATAAATGCAAGATTTTCAATGATGTTAGGAAAAAAAGTCTATCTTAAATTACTTCACCTGACTTTCAAATTCATAATTTTATCTTTTAGAGGAGGAATAGGGAAGTCAGTAAAGGCCATTTTCTGTGCCATGTTCAACTGAACCTTTTCTTCACCCCAGAATCACTTTTCCCACTGCAAATTAGTTTGACAGGCTCCTGGCAGGGCTTCAGCAACTTTGCATTTTCTGGAATTAGCAAAAATGCTAATTTAGGCAGTTTGATGCTAGTGCAAGTTTTTTAGACTGGCTGAAGCTCCAAGGCTATCTGAGATAATATCAAATCAAAGAACAAAGGGGCACCTGTCATGAGCCCCAAGTGAAGGAAATAGCACTTGAGGAATTAAAATGAGATTTCTTTACACCAAATGTTGAACTCTGTAAGCAGAGTGCTGTGGAAATAACTGGTGTTGCTAGCTCTAAATCAAAGTGTAGGGGAGGAGGGAAGAGGGAGGGAAATGTCTTGCATTTCTTTTAACCAACAGCTGCCAATGAAAGGGTGGGGATGGCCTTAGATAAGCTTCCTGATCCACTTCCACTGAGACACTCAAAACAATGGGGTGGCACAGCCATTTTCAGGCAATGGGACACGTACATTGGACTACACCCCTTCCTCTTGGATGAGGTTATGGCTACACTCATCCGGGTAGCCCTCAGCATGAGACTGCCCTGCCTGCTTGCAAGATCCTGTGTCCAGAGCTGATGGCAGCATGGGTCCAACATAACACCCCAACCCTCAAAGCACAGCAGTGGGAAAACAATCAAGCAAAAATCCTATCAGCAGTGTGACACAAACAGCCTTTCCCACCCTCTGCTGAGTTTTACAGATTTGCAGTCCTGCCTGTAATCTCTTCAGATTAGCTCAAACTAGAGACTGCTCTAATTCATTGAAACAGGTTTATCTTGAAAGTAGGGCCAAGCAATTTTTTTTTTTTTTTTTTTTTTTCTTTTTTTTTTTTTTTTTTTTTTTAATTGTTTGGGTTTCATGTCTTGGGGTTTTGTTTGGATTTTTGTTTTTAATATTAGTATCATAGAACTTGGATCTGTGGTGCTGCAAAAACCACGTTACTGAGCACTTTGCCAGGAAGAGACATAAACCACTCAGCATTGTGAAGACAGTGAAGGTACCAGGCACAGGATATGAGGAAACTACAGTGGTCTCAGTGGCTGTAATTGCCATGTAACTGCATCACCTGGATTTTAGCCTGCACAGAGTCAGAACAAGAGGTATAGCAAGACTACAAGGGGAAGTTGTTAGTCTTACATCCTCTGTAGGAGCATCTAGGACGTTATTTAGGCAGACCCACCTTGCACAGCTGCAATCTCAGCACAGCACTGTAGTGTAATGCACAGACAATATAGGATTTAATCAAGCTGGTTTGAATATTTGTGGCAACAACACAGATGACAAAGTGGAAAAAAAAAACCCTCTGGCTAAACAGGTGTTTATCCTATTTAAAACAAACTTTCTCTTTCTTTCTTTCTTTCTTTCTTTCCTTCTTTCCTTCTTTCCTTCTTTCCTTCTTTCCTTCTTTCCTTCTTCTTTCCTTCTTTCCTTCTTTCCTTCTTTCCTTTTTTTTCTTTACTTTCAGGCAAAATTATCTTGGTAAAACAGTGTTAACCCTTGCTAGTAAGCAGTATATATATTTTCAGGTATGATTGCAATATTCACATACTTCAAAACTTACTTGTAAAACTGCATAAATGTCAAAATAAAAAGAGCAAGAACTGCAAGAACCACATCACAAAAATTTCCTACCAGAAAAGACTGATACTTACTCAGTATCTGATACTTCTTAAGGTTATATATACTTGTCGAGAAAGTTACTTCCTGTCATCAGCTGAAACTAGAACATTTTGAAATAGAACTGTGGAGGAGAAATAAAGATCAAAATATGACCATCTTTTCTTCCATTACCTGTTGCAGTTCCTCCAGAGTCCCATTAATATGTGTGGGCTGAATTTAAATCTAGAGCAACATATCACAGTAATCCAAATTTAAGATCTGACTACTTATCCAAATGGTTAATATACCTCAGGTTTTCATTAACTACCAACTACCTCACACATTTGTCAAAATTACAGTAATTTATTGTGATTCCACAGGCATCCATCAGACAAAACAACTGTCATCTCAAAACATATATACATACACACACAAAATCCTGAAGTTTAAAATTTCATATTTCAGCTAATGTTCTCAGGTGAAGGTTCACAAATCCCTGGGCAAGTGGAGTTCTTTTCCTTCCATAAACAGCATGGTTATTTTGTGGAAATCTCTTACCACAGCCTATTGTGTGATGGTTTACACAGTTTCAGCCCCCACACTCCACAGGGAAGAAAAAGTGAATTAAGGGAGTATCACTACATTCTGTCCTGTTCTTATATGTCTCCCTGACTTGGATAAGGTCAGGGAAACTGGTCTAGGTAAAGCCGTGGCCATTCTTTTACCAGGTGACTGCAGCAGCTCTAAGGGAACAGTAATTGTCCTCACAGTATATAACAATCTTATTTTATATCCTACTTCAGTGTGTGTTTTACTTTAGAATCAGTGAAAATCCTGTGATTGCAGAATCCTTTTGGGATCAGCATGATTTTTATCTTTGTTTTCAGGCCATCACAGTCATCTTCCTGTGGCTTTAATCAAAACTAAAGTCTTACATAGAGGATTACATGTTCATATGACCTAACATTAATATCTATGGTGATTTTAGATGATGCCATGCTTGTAAAAGATATAATCCTCATGTTTTGGGCCACATGCCAAAGAATTACTATTACCTGATGTTACAAAGAAACTTTCCTTTGGGCATGTTAAAATATAATTGTCCCTTTGCAGGGATTCTGACACTTTCTTCCAAAGCACAAGGAATTAACATCAGAATACTGCAAAAATCCTACTTTTTCAAGGATTAAAAGATAAGCTTGCCAAATGTCTCAAGAGAGTGAAAAAGAACATAAATTACTACTATATAAAATAAGATGTAATTTTAAGACAGGCAACACAAAGTCAATATCACTTTTGCAAAACTGCCAGGCAATCATGATCGTCGGACTTGCTTGGAAAGAAACACTAGTTCACTTCAGACAGACGTCCAAGGAAACACTGTAGGAATGTCTGTCAATTACTGATGTTAGCCAAATGTTAGTGCTGATATTATTACTATGAAAAAGGGAAAACAGAGGCATTCTAAGTGTCAATCAGTCATGTATCTCACCTCGACAGGCTATGTGAAGGCCCCTAGGAAAGTCTTTAACATAACTTCAATTGTGAAATAGGTTGGACATTCTCTGCAGAGAATGGTTTTTACTATATGGCAAATTGTATGCTATTATGAAAGTACAAAGAGGTTCAAATTACAAATCATGCAGTCTTGTAAGGTTGAACCAAAATATAAACTGCTGCAGGAAAAAAAAGTAGCTCTTTAAGGCATTTTGTATGTAAAATTATATTGGGCAAATTTAAGACTGTATTTAAATGTACTTCTAGGAAAAGGAGTTAATAAAAATGTGGAAGCAATACTTCAGAGCACTTCTGGATTTGATGACCATTTTTTGAATAAACTTATGAGAACTCCAGTAACAGTCATAGATGTCAAATGGTCAAAGTCACATCGATTGGAACAGAAGATTTCTTTGTTAGTAGGAAAAAGTAAAAATCAATGCATAAGGGAATCATAGAATCATAGAATGGTTTAATTTGGAAGGGACCTTAAAGATCATCTAGTTCCAATTCCCCTGCCATGGGCAGGGACGTTTTTCACTAGATGAGGTTTCTCAGAGCCCCATCAAACCTGTCCTTGACCACTTCCAGCGATGGGGCATCCACTTCTCTGGGTAACTTGTTCCAGTGCTTCACCACACTTATAGTAAAAAAAATTCTTCCTAATATCTAATAGCAATCTATGCTTTTTTAGTTTGAAACCATTACCCTCATCCTATCACTACACTCCCTAATAAAGAGTCCCTCCTGAGCTTTCCTGTATGCCCCCTTTAAGTATTAGAAGGCTGATCTAAGGTGTCCCCAGAGCCTTTGAGCCCTCTTCTCTTCTCTTCTCTTCTCTTCTCTTCTCTTCTCTTCTCTTCTCTTCTCTTCTCTTCTCTTCTCTTCTCTTCTCTTCCAGGTTAAACAACCTGAACTGTCTCAGCCTGTACTCACAGGGGAGGTGTTCCAGCCCTCTGATTATCTGCACATGGCCCTCCACTGTCCCTTCTTGGGCAGGTCTATGTCTTTCTTATGCTGGGGAGCCCAGAACTGAATGCAGTACTCCAGATGGGGCTTTATGAGAGCAGAGTAGAGGGACAAAATCATCTCCCTTGACCTGCTGGCCACACTTTTCTTGATGTGATGTGATTGGTTTCCTGGGTTGCGAGCATTTATCACTGTCTCATATGAAGAGCCAGCCATACAACCTCCATGGAAGACATAAAACCTCTATTTAGGCAGATGGAAAACCTCTCTTTACTATCTAGGACTGTGCTACCAAAGCAGAAATGTAATTTAGAGACTTGAACCAAACCAAAATTCATCTCTGAGAAGCCCTGTCCACCTGGGGAGAATAATTGCCAGAAGAACACAGACAACCTCGACTTCAAATGTAACCAACACTCCTGAGAGAGCTTCTGAAACAACAGTTTGGAATGGAGTTATGAGTCTATTGATTTTACAATGTAAACATATTTCCAGCTTCTGTAATCATCTGTTTGACCTTTTATCTCACTAGAAGAAACCAAGAAATTTAACCTTTAGCCTGAACTTGCAGTAAGCATGAAGCAACACCCACAGACTACTCAGTCTTAGGGGAGAGCAGAAGAATGTAGATTTTTTTGAGTTTGTTTTATCTTTTTGCTTTTAGGCTCTTAACAGTGGGAATGTATCACTGTATGCAAGGCTGCTTTGGGGACTGTTTGCACAAAATGACACACTCATGGAAGATAACCCTTTCCATCAAGCTGAACTGCTTTCAAGGGTTTGAAAGTAGCTTATGAAGTCTATTCATCTAACCTGAGCTCACATCTGTGCTTCAAATCACATCAAGCAGGGATCTGACCCTGGCCTCAGGAACCACTAGGCTACTGTGGAATAGCCAGGTCTGAAAAGAAACCTCAAGAAACCTCACCTGAAAACAAATAAATTATATCAACAAACATTTGTCAAACCAAATGGCCACAAAATGTTCAATTTCAAGTCATTAGCATTTTCAAATGAAAATATACTTTGTGAAAATATCCTACCCATATCTAGCTGCTTTTCATAGGTACAGACTAAAATGAGACAGAAAATATTTCTGAAGAAAAGTCATCTCCAGGCAGATGGCTGAGCTGTGACCCAAATTCTCTCTACATCAGTGGAAACTGAAAATAACACTATAGAGTACAGAAAGATAAAAATTACTCTGGTACTTCAACTATGACAAGACAGTTCAAGAGTCACAGGCTGGATTTTCTATACTTCTTTATTACTAATGCATGTGTCTTATGCACTCTGGAGGAAACTCATAACTTCTCACACTACACACAATCTCATTGGGGAAGGCAATGGAGGTAAAGATGTTAATGGCAGAATCCATGCACATGCCTTGACAGCTAAGTATCTCTGCCTTCAGATAACTGTTGTATAAAAAAGATCTTTTAAAAGAAAAAAAAGTCCTACTTTTTCTACTGAATAGTTGAGTATAAAGAGCCAGCCACCAGATTTATAAGCATGCTGTCTTAATTTAAGAAAACCAGTGCTGGCAAATTTACAGAATTTGGTGGTCTGATCAGAAAAATGTTTTTCAATATGTGGCAGACACAGAACAGAATGAGTTGTATTACCACTGACCTGAAGCCAGCATGCTGTGAAGAAGCTCAGCACTGGAAAGATTAATTTAACTTCACAATAAAGGGAATTTCTGCCTGTTTCTCATGTGTATCAACTGTGCTTCTGCTCAGTGCACTGTGAAAAGCATTATCTAAATTGATAGTGGATTCTTCCATTATAACAGCTTTATGTGATTTGGCAGCTGTTGACATTAAACTTTTTTTGACTAATAGAAAAAACAGATACCCCTTGCCAAAAAAAATTAAAAGGAAAAAAAAAAAAAAAAGAAAATTAAAGAAATTACAAGACATCCCATGTATTAACTACAAAATTTAAGCTAAAAAAGAACACAAAAGAAAACAAAACAAACTAACCGTTCTTCATCCTCTCAACTCCATGACAATCTGCCCCAATGACGCCTTTTGTTGGCAAAATGAAGGGTAGGAAGTGCATTTATGCTGTTGCATCCAAAATACCTTAACATTTGTTTCTGCATCTGGAACTGCTCAAGTCCCTACCAGTATATCACATTTTCTATACATATTGTTTCTTCTAGGTCCAGCCCAACAAGCAAGTTTACATATTGCCAACTAGATCAGACTCCATGTAGAACATCTGGCGAAGGAAAGAAGATTCCTTTTTTTATCTCTACTGTACAAGAGTTCTAGGTTAATTTTCTTTCTGACTCAGAGGTAATTATCTAACCCCCAGACTCCCAGTGAAGTCTTCATTTTTTTCAAGAAAAATAGGTGTCTTGAGTGAGGGGAACACTTCTCTCAGTAAGTTCTTTTGAAGCTCTTTCACCTTGGGTAGAATAGCTAAGTATTCAACTGCAGAAAAGAGACTCAATAGTAAAAAAAGAGAACTCAAAAATTACCTTGTTAGGATAACCATAGTAGGATAAAGGTTGACACTCCAATGCTGTGAGGGTAATTCAGTTCCAAATTGTGGTGTCCCAGATGTCCTATATAATCAGTAATGTTTAGACAGAAATTCCAGTCACCCTGAAGCATATACTTATCCTGGTCAGCTGAAGAAATCTTGCTACATATATTGTAATCTGAGATAGCAAGATCACCTGTAGAAACGCACTGCATCCTATTCTGTATGTCCAACATCTCAGATGGTTGCTGTATTTTTTCTCACTTTGTACTTAAACAGGCATAACACCACTTCTTTTTCCTTGTGTGTTCATAGAGATTAGCTTGGTATATATGATCAGAGAACACCTACCCAACTAGGTCAGGAAGCAAAATAAGCCATGAGCACTCTAATCTGTGCATCTCTGGGAGGCCTCTGCTGCAGTTAGCCTCAAAGGTGTTAGAATTTTAGGGGAAGTGAGAAATAGGTTAAAATTGAGAAGACTTGAGATGAGATCTTCTGCAGTTTGGATTGCTAGGGATAGAAGAGGAATAAAGAAGACAGCTCACCAGACCATGTAACAGAATCCGTTATGCAACCACAAACTTCTCAGGTGCAATGCTGTGAAGTAAAAAAACCACAGCAATATCAGATTTGCCTATACATTTTGGTCCTGATGAACTTTTTCTTATTTGGTCATATTTGCTAAAGTATGAACTGCATTTACGATTCCTTCTAAAACCTTTAATCCTTGTATGAGGTATTTTAAATTATAAATACTACATGTAAAAGAAAATTATTCAATTTTATTAAATAATACCAATGCAGTTTTATTTATTTTACACAAACATTCTAAAAATCTTTCAACAATAAATGACAACCCAAAAGAATGTAGGAATTTAGTTTTAAAGACCATGGCTTCAGATTTTATAAATATTTGAAGCAATTCCCCATTGTATCTCATATTGTCACATATTCTTTCTACGATGTTTATTGCTAGGCAAATACTTTTTTTTTTTTTTATTAACAGCATGACTGTACATCTGTTCTCATAAATATTTACTACCCAGGGAAGATCTGCACAAGGTAAATGATGTTAACTTGCTCTTTTGCAAGACCTCTATTTTTTTGTTTGTTTAGATGTATCCTTCATACTGTGCCCTGTGAAACAATAATCACTGCAGTAAAGAAGTTGAGAAATTACTGTCCTCACAATGTTTCTTAATAATTCAAGTCAAAGGACTTTTCCAACTCAGCTCCACCTTCACACTTGCTGAACCTTCAATAGAAAGTATTAAATCTGGACTAATGCTTTTAAACTCCTTTAATTCTCTTTGTAGAGGTAGAGAGTGTAAAAATCACTGCCACATTAAAACTATTGGGAAAGCATGAACTTACATCATTTGGGGACAGTAACTTATGTAAGGGTCCTTGGTAATATCAAGAAAATATTAAGACTGGTAAGAGTATTGACATTTTCATCCACATAGGCTTAATCAATGAGCAGTATAGCCCAGCACAGTTAAAATAGAGTCTATTGCAAAATTACTCACTTTGGCTGTCTAAACATCAGTCAGGTACACATGAAAATGATTTTAGAAAGCTATCCAGGAGAACACCTGCAACCTGTGGGAACAAGGAACATCTGCTCCACTGTGATTACCAAGAAAGGAAGTCAGCATCTTTTTATGTAAAACTCTTTTTTTCAGATCAAAAATAGAGCATCAACACAGAAAAAGAAGCAGCATGCTTGGAAGCCTTTACTCTGAAAAAGAACCAAATCCAACCCACTTGAAAACAATGCTGAAATGGAGGCTTCTACAGTGATTTCAATAGAGTCTTTGTAGTATTATAAAGAAAGAAGTAGACTTCAATATAAAATTTTTACTGTCAGTCCTATGACACCACACCCCCTCTTTTTTTTTCTTTTTTCTTTTTCCTTTTTTTTTTTTTTTTTTAAGAGATAAAAAAAAAAAAAAAAAAAACAAATAATAAAAGAAGTCTGGTTATATTCTTACAGAAACCAAGATTACACACATTCAAACCAGATTGGATGGGTGCCTTCCCGAGAGTCTTAAATTATGGAGTCACTCTTTCCACCTCCAAAATCAAACTGCTCCTGATGAGAAATCCTTCAAGTCAGGTTAAATAGCATATGAAGTCCCAAAAAGTGCTTCTTAGGAGTAGCTCATTCAAATACTCATGATATATATCATAACATATAAGATCTCTTCATAGATGATTTCCCTGAAAGCAAAACAACAAAGCTAAAAATGGCTGGAGTCCTTACAAAGCAGTTTAACTTTTCAGGGACATAACTTTTCTCCTCCTTAAACAAATATACCTCCAGTCCAGTAATTTGCCAGTTATTATCTTTTTATGAAGATAATTAAGACTAAATTTCAGTTGCCCACCTACAAACTTCTGATAAGCTTTCATAGACCACTATTCTTTGTGTCTGGGTGGAAGGTGCTTTCTTGCTCAAAGAAGAATAAGACTGAGACAAGGTAAGACAAGAAAGATACTGGTAAAATCTTGCTCTCATTTTCTTTTGCCTTTTTTTTTTCTAACCTAGACATACACTGGAATCTGCTGTACTTGAAGAGAGGGAGGAGATTATGACCATGAATGTATTTAATTGTCTGCATAGATTGAACCTTTATAGACAAAGCATTATAAACTTCTAAGATTTTCAGCACATTTGACAGAACAAGATGGGAGAAGAATCTTTAGCTCTTTAAAGGGAAAGAATCAATTTTTTTGACAGGAACTTAATATGATATTTTAAAATAGAACTGGTATAGAAAAAGAAGAAAATTATATATAATACATTTATCACGTGAGAACCAAAATATCCTGAAACTGAGAAAAGTATTCAGAGTAAGTAGTCTAACAGATAAACCTTTAATTAAAAAGTGGTGATTCCAGTTACCTGTGAAAATGAAATACCAGCTTTATACTCGGTTTTAATATATGTTATGCAACACGTCAACTAGTACAGATGAAACGTGCTCTTGCTTCATCAGTTATTACAGTCAGGATATTTTTAAACTGTCCTTAGTAACTCAATGGCTAATGTTTAACTAACTGTTTCACTCTGGGAGATCCCAGCTACTTCCAACAAAAGCTAATAAAGGTAAGCTCTATTTCACCTTTGCCTATCATGCTTAACATCTAGAATCTCATTTGCAATTTATTCCAGTAAAGTTTGCACACATAAAAATGTATATATATATAAGTATATACATAAGTGTATCTGAAACATT
>JANHGN010018641.1:41683-56027 GCA_024605025.1 Megaceryle maxima | reverse complement strand
ATAAGTATATACATAAGTGTATCTGAAACATTGTTTTAGTAGAGTACTTAAAGGAAACATATAAAACAAAAACCAAAACAAAACAACAAAAACACACAAACAAAACCCAAAGAATAACAAACAAACAAAAAAACCCATCTGCTAGTACTGTGCCTTCAAGAATCATTGCTGGATCTGATCATCCCTAAATGATATGTTGTTGTAGTGGCTAATGTTTGCAAAAATTCTGCCATTTTTAGCTTTACTTTTGGAGAGTCAGAATTTGGTGCATATTAGATGTGACTGGGTAGAGGGAAAAATAGGCTAGAATTATAATGTTATAAAGGCTAGAATGATATATATTATATTATTGTCATATTTTTGGGGGTTTTTTTTCAACATTATAAAGAAATTGATACTGTTGCTATTAACTGTAGTGTCAATTTACTACTTCCCCACAAGTTTTTGATGCCTTCAGTAAATTCAGATTTGGGCACCTCCATTTCTTAAGGCTAGCACAGCAATGTCTGTTCCAAACAGCACACAAAAAATTATTATTTAGAGCTCATGTCCACCTGCCTTTAACTACTCACCTTGTGTACAGGTACTTCACTCATGGCTGAGTTAGCACTTCAGCATATGAATGAGGTAAAAACTCATGCTTCTGCAGCTCAAAGCAAAGGCTTTATTCTTCTACTTAAGGTATATATTGATGTAGTGAAAATAACTCTCTGAGTCCTACAAAGTTGTATGTTGACTTCTCCTTAATAGCACCATGGAGAAGATAGCTTATTTTATGGATCTTTGAAAGCAGGTGCCTGTGCAGTGCACTCTCTGCCCTTGGCAGATCAGATGATGCTCTCACAGGACTGCAAAGGGTAGAAAAAATGTGACACTGGCCCAGACCAAAGTGTCCTCTAGTTCAGCACCTGGTCCGAGGCAATGAAGGTTCCTAGTTCACCTGCCCCTGGCTCCCCTGGTTGCAGCCAAGCTTGGGGCAGCACCAGGAGGAGAAGCTTTTAGAAGGAATCCCAGTAACTGCAAGGCTCATTTCTGTTGTTTTGCCCTGTGCTGCTTGGGTTGAGTCCCTCTGAGCAGCATCTGCTGGCTCCTAGAATGCCTTCATGGGGTTGTTCTAAATGGTGTGCTCCTCAGTGTTGCCTCCTAGTTTATGTCATTCAACATTTGGCTTTTGTGGTTCAATGTATTTTATTTTTTGATACCATTCCTCCTTTCCCTCCCTTCTCTCTGTAAAACAGTTGTATTCTTTCCATAAATGTATTTATGATAGGCATTAGTCTACTTCTTATCCACACTCTTCATGAACAGACCTACAACCACAGACAGGGACTTCAGTCATGCCCAGGGAGTTCATCCTGGTATACACCTACCGTCTCCTCTGATGCATCTTTTCAAATCTAACATCCCCGCATATGAATCACAAACAGCAGAGACATAAGAAGAGCTTTAAGCAAATTAGCTTATTAGTTCCATGCTTCCTCTTCCTAAGCAGTCATCTGTCCAAATGGCTGTTCACTGAGTCACATTCCTCCCTCATTGTGTTTATCAACTATTTAGGTTACAATGGAAAATCCTTTAAGCATGATCTTGTCTCCTGAGGCCCTAATTCAGCAACATATTTAGGTATGCATCAGCATGCAGCCTTGTTCAGTGAAATATAATAAATTTCTTTAATAACTACCACACACCTAGTACAAACTGCTTGCTAAAATGGGACCGTAGTACCTTTTCTGTACACAAGTAATATTTTCAAGCCAACTGAAAACGGAACCATATTAGAGAATATATGGTCATAAAAGGAACATTTTGTTCCTGTGGAAAAGTAGACAGTTAAGATGACACATATTTATGAATGACTGACTGTAATTAAAAGTCATGCCCCTATTATAGACATGGGCAGAGATGATTCATTATCACTTTCAGCTATTGCTGTATAATCATGGAAAACCAGAAGACTTCTATGAAAAAGCAAACCCAAACACAACCTAATCTAGGTATTCCAGGAGATCAACTTTTTTTCCAGGAGTTTTGATTCAAATGACAAGACAGAGAAAGATAAAGCCAAACTAGAAAAGGTCATGGATTTCAGTTACATTTTTTCTATCTAAATCCATCTTGTAACTGTCCAAGAAACACAGCATTCCACATAGAACTATTCTGGTGAAAATGTAGGCAAGAAAATAACCTTGCATCCCTGGACAGAGAGTTTTCTTCATTTCTTGTCATCAGCAGACTGAGACACACAGCATAGCCCTGGCAAAACACTGAAGTTTTTCACAGAAAGACACTGTTACAGAACACTGTTAAATAATCTACAAAATCTAAAATAAATCAAAATTAAATATATACTCTGGCAGAATAAAATACCTAGAGAGGCAATGATTAAGATGAGAGATGCAACGCTTTTATCACTACAGAGTTCAAATTTCTATTTCACAAGAGCTATATTAGGGTCAGTGTGTTAAAACACCCTGACAAAGATTGATTATTATGTTTTAGTACTGTTAACAAAAAGAAGGAAAATGTTATCTCTGTATTTTAATTTTGAATACAATTCGTCGTTTACATAGGTTTTAGACCATATGTAAGCAGGTAGTTCAGGCTGCCTAAGATGATAGCTTTGACATTGGCTGATATGTTTAAGCAAAAGCAGACCTAGTAGCCTACCAAGAATAATTTGTAAATGTTCCTATACAGTAAAAAAAATTTATAAATAAGTGATCTTTTACTATTTCTTTCATAAGAAATGCAATTTTCTAAAACAACAAACTTGAAGACTGTAATGAGTAGAAACTCCCTGACCATATGTCTTCAAGGTAAACTGTATGGACTGGGCCTCTGTCACATACTATTTAACTTTTTTATAAAGCACCTGTTGGTTAGTAAAAACAGTCACTTCAGAAGTGTATTGATGACACAACATCATGTGTAGAACAGGAGTTAGTGCAGAATGAAAATGTAGGAACCTGCACAGTGGAGTAACTTCAGTACCTTTTAATAAAATGCCTTTTATACTGGCTTTACCTGCAGATTAGGATAAACAAAGTGAAGCCTGGTGAGGCAGTGGATAAAAATTCAACACAAGCTCTTAGTGCAATACAGTGACAAGTATAATTAATAGGACTGTGTAATGCATGGAAGAAGGATAAATACAGGAATGCACAACACAGTTATGGTGTCCTTACTTCTGATCTGTGTAAGACTGTGTAAACTTCCTCACCGTTCAAGTTAAAAAAAAAAAAAAAAAACAAAACAAAACATAAAAAACCCAACCAAAAACCACAAACCAAAACAATGATTAAACAAACACTGACACATTTGTACAGGTGTAGACAATCCTGGTTTAGTGTATGAAATAAGCCTATATATCACCTCCCTTTGTCACACCTGACGTTCTTTATAGGACTAAAAAGGAGGCTGAAAGCTGAAGAAGGTATACAGGAGAGCCACAAAGGCAATAGCTACAGTAATGAATAATTCAGAACAACTGTAGCAGGTCAGTAGTCCAAGGCAGTTCTTGCTGATGCCCCTAGCTCTGTGATAAACCTCCTGGGTTTTACTTAGGACTAGATTGAAGAAAATTTATAAAATATCCTTAACATTCATGTGATTTGAAGGTGTCTGAAGGACCAATTTGAACCTGATGTCCCCTTAAGGAGGTAGAACATATTAAATATGTGACTGGAACAGATCTTCTGCATTCATTTCTCCATGACCAATCTGGTTTGTGCAAACCAGCACTACTCTATGAAGCTACATAGCAAACAGTGTCACTCAGAGGGCTATCTTCAAAACAGTGTATTACTCCACTTCACCATAAACTGCACAGGCAGACTATTGCAACAGCTAATGATACCTACTAAGTTTCTTAAAATGAAGACTTGTGGAAGGCTGGACATAGTGTAAAAGTGGTATTTTTCTCCTATAAAGCTAAGTACTGCAATATTCCTGATATAGATATTTGGCAAAAGGCTTGATTATAGCCAGAAATTCTTAGTTTAATCCTGATTAAATCAATTTAAAATGAAATGTAGTCTTTTTTAATGATTATCACTGTTAAACAATTTGATCCCTATTTACCTCAAATAGTATTAGCCATCTGACATAGAAGTCACATAGGAATAGTGCTGAAAACTTCATCAAGTTTAGCAGTACATAAGATTAAGTAGTCTCTGCACCCTCTGCATTTGACTGCAGCTTTGACTAGACTCCCTTTTGGTGACTAGAGCTAGACAAATTGAATTTTCACATGATGGCTTTGGATCCAAACTAAATGTATTCTGGAGGGTGTACTTAGAAAAGTCTTGCTTTATTGGACCCTGTAAAGTCCTAATGGCTTGAAGTAGCCCTTACATTCAGGAAGTCAGACTAGGAGTTCTTTACTGGTTCTATGAATAGACAGAAGCCATGACATTGGCTCTATTTACAAATGACCCACATGAAAGATTCTGCATGTGACTGCAGGGATAGAGAAAGGAGAAAGTGTAACAAATTTTCTGGAAGAACAGAAAATGTGAACCAATGACTCCTGCTGATGTAGACAAAAGCATCAGCACAATTATCTGGTCCTCTTTTCTGTTATCTGCACCTAAATCTCCTTAAGAGTCTTACCCTGTTCCTATATTTTATTTGATTTATTTCAAAGAAGAGTTAAGTAGGCTTCAAAACCTCCTCTGTTCCATTCAGCTGAACACAAGATTTAATTACTGAAAAGGTTTGGGGTTTTTTTTGTCCTAAAAAAAGAAAAAAAAAAAAAAAAAAAAAAAGAAAGAAGAAGGAAAAAAAAAAAGGAACAGTTTCAGGTGAAGTTGAAGCTTTCACAGTTACTCACATTTCTTTAATGCAGGGTGTAACAAGGCCTTCAGTACCAACTCTCAAAGTACACTCCCTGCTGTGGCATTCTCACTGCCTCAAAATAACTCAGTGTGCAGTGCAGAGATACTAGTCTTTAATTAGAGACCAGAACAGTTTCAACATATGGGTCCAGATTCTATTCAAAGCAACTGTACTACAAGTGCACAATCCACATTTTGTTGAGTTCACCAGAAATATAACCTCCTGCCTTCAGTCTGGATATAATACAACTTGTCCTGAAATCGGTATAAATCACAATGGGGTGAATAATCAAGACTCAGTCTGTTAACTAAAGTAAGTGTTTATTGAAGTTTGTAAAAACTCTTTTCTTCACACCTTGATAGCCAGGCTGTCAAAGCCTGGACCCAGGCCCAGTGGTTCCATTCTGTTTCTACAGGCTTTCTGAACAGCATGAGTAATTAAAAATATCTGATACAATACAGAGGTTTCTGTGTATGTACAACCACTATAAATAAAGTCCGTTTACAACCCCAAAAAAGAATCTGTGTAACTTTAGAACAAAGTAGTATGATGTAAACTTGAAATATGGTAGGACATTGGCTGCAGTAAGATCAAGGGTGGATCTGCTGAGAAGAGAGAGCTTTTCCTTCTGCAGGATGCATGTAAGGGCCAGGGACTGGGTTTGGACATACAGCTCTCCACTTCCTCCTTCCATCCCTACCTCCTCTCCCCAGCCTTCCATTGCAAATTAAAGTCTTTAAGGAAAAGAAAGCCATATTGCCTTTGTTTTGTTTGTCTCCCTGAAAGTGAAGTTGCAGATCTGTTATTTTATTTTAGGTCTGTCAGTCCCATCAATTGCCCTAGCTGCCTTGGCCAGGGCACAGTGAACTGACACACTCATGCTCTGAAAAGGCTGGAGGGCAAGTGACACACAGTGACCTTCTGTCCAACAGTTATAAGGCATATGGAAATGTAGCACATGTGAGGGTTTTATTTGATAAAGAAAAAGATGGTAAAGTCACTAAAAAAAGGATTTGTGTGTTTATATTCATTCTGACAGGTAAAGGTAAAGCAGCTTATGGCTTTGAAAATTCCTGACAGTCTTCATAAGGCAACTGTGAAGACATTAAAAGCTCCTTTAAACTGGGATGATAGCAGTAAATTAAGCTCTTTTCTTTGCTAGCACTGGCTGTTTTAAGAGAGTTATATATAAAAAAACCTGGTTCCCTGAGAAAAATAAGGATCTGTTCAGATAAATGAGATATTTCAGGGTGCTGTTAATATATGTCAGGAAATGAAGTGTGCTGCGGACTGCATGAAGAGAAAAAGCTTTTCTCCTGGACAGCAATTGAAGTATCCAAATCTGTCAAGAATGCTACAATTAGTCACATAATACATGAGAGAGTTAACTGAGAAGAGCAGCCTAATGTAAAAGTAAGACAAAAACACAAACTGCAATAGCAACTTGTAATAGAAATTTTGTTTATAACTTAAGAGATAACTTCAACATCATCTTGAAATTATTCACTTTATCTATGCTATTTTTTTCCTATGATAAGAGCTTCTATGCAGTTAAAACAAGTCCATGCTTCTGAAAAGCCTTGTAAGGTAAACAAGGCAGATTTTCCTCGCTCATGATGATTATCCAGTGAATACACTTAAAGCATCTGAAATAAGAGCCTGCATTTTTCAGCTGTTTTTGTATCTGTTCAGATACTCATCTGTTCCCTTGTGGTGAAAACACAAAATGTACAGTAATATGTAATGTCATCCTTTAGCCACAACAGTCATAGCTCATACCCAAATAAAGTGTTTCCTTCTGTAAATGAGACAGTAGTAATTTTCTATATCCCACTTTGCTGTTGGAATTGAATGGCCAACAGGTTTAAGCATCAAGTTTATTAACCCTTCCTATCCAAAACACACTGCAGGCAACACAGTACAGCTCTCCACACTCTCCACACTGTGATCAGTACAACATCACTCAGCCCAGGACATTTCCAACACATCTATACTCAGTGTACTGAGCCTCCATTTGTTACTTGGAGCACAAATGACTAAGCAGTAGTTTGACTAGGAAGAAGACCTGACAAGATCAGAAGGAGACTTGGACTGAAAAGTTCACCCTTGTACCAAAAGGTCACTTCCTGTGTGTCCTGGTTCGAGTGATAATCCTAAGGGGAGTTTCTATTTACTTTTAAGAAAATATCCAGTCGTTAATCTCAAGTGAGATCAATCTGGGTCATTTTGACAAACTAAAGGAGCTCTGACATCAAACACTCCTGACAGGTTTGCTCAAAATCAGAAAACTCCTACTAGATCTTTATAGGGCATATGGAAACATTAAACACTCCTCAAAAGGTAACATAGTCAGAGAAGTGCCCATGATACTGGGAGAGCCACTGCAGTGGGAAACATGCTCTTCAGGCACTTCTTCAAGGCACTAATGGACAAGAAACTATCTTAGAGATGGTCACTTCAAGTGACAGAGGAAGCTTTTTGGGTGACATATGGTCAACACTACTGGATAGTCATGAAACCTACTTAGTTTCATGAACGTTTTGTAGTGCAGTGAGGTGGCATTTATGTGTTTTGCCACTATTACCTGTTGCAGTCTACCTGACAGTTAAACCAGTGTATGGCAAGAAGGGAACAAAATCTAGCACAGCTAGTGTTGTCCAGGTTTTTCCTATTATTGAGAGTTAAGGAATTTGTGCTTGAAGCTCATATGCTTCCAGTTGTTTGAAGTTTTGTGTATTAAAGTTTAAACTTTAATGAATATAAGAAATGAAGCAATTTAACTGGAGGTGCTGTATTTGTTTTGATAATGTGAGATACTCTCTACACAGTGCAGAATGCTACTAGATCTTTAACTTAATGTGAGATTTTTTTCCATTATAGTGAAATAATGGAAATTTTAGGAGCATATAATCTGCTTTCAAAGAACCCTTCAAATCTTTATAAGTTTCTCTCAGCTGAACCTTTTATGGTTCACTCGTCATCAGTTTGTTCCTGCTGTGAGTGTTTACCATTCCTATAACTGAACTGCCATGCATGCCTGCGTACATCTATATAGACACACATAAACACACACCTGCCTCCTCAGATTTTATTAATGCAGCTGTGTGCAAGCACATAAAAAGCTATGTCATGCACAGCATTTAGAAGCACTGTCAAATGTATTGGCTAATGAAGAGTGCAGCATATGGTATGTTAATTGTCTCACATAAGAGCTGAGATGAGCAAGCAATGAGGAAACAGATTCAAGTTGACAGTATTGTATTGGTTCTAGTACTGCAAAGGATATTGCTCTTAGCTGGGAATCATTGATAACCTGGAAATGGAAAATATGCTGCAGCAATCCTTATCTGGAGGCAGCACAGCCATGCAACACCTCAGTGTAATCACACATGGATCTTATCTCTTATTTAATTTTTAATTGACTAAGATATTTCTGGTCACTTCCTAGAAGTGCAGAAGTAGGTGTGCATAGATTAAAAGTACCAGTAATAGCTAGGAAAATAGCCTGCAGATGGGGTTTGGCTTCTCTCACTACTGAACAGATTAATCCATTTTCTTCTTCCAACTGTGTGTTTTCCTCTTTTCTCCACTACTAATCTTCTTATCAAGCCCATAGAGGAACAGATCAGTACTAATGACACTATAACCTCTACAATCTTCCCAATTATCTTTCAATTCTTATTGGCTTCATGTATAGAGAATAGCACTGTATAGCTAAATCAGAGAGGCTCATCAGCATACAAAGGAAAAGGTACATCTAAAGGCATCCAATTCAAAAGCTTTCTACTTCTAATTTAGACCTACTGAGAACGTGGGTGAATCAACAGTGAAAACAATTTGGAAGCAAATTTTCAGCATGTTGGGACACTTTGCCTATCTATGCCACTTGCTGTAACTGGAGTTTAGCAGCTCTCACTCTCAGGACTAAAATATTATGACCAATTATTAAAGCAAGTGTTTTGCATTGGCATGTCAAATAGCGGATGTGCTTTTTGTAATTGCTTTGCCTAGTCAGTGGAATGTTGTCATCACTTATGCCTGCTGGTGCATAAATTTACAAACATCATGCAAATGCATCATTTGTAATAAAACTGACTAATGAACTTTAAAGGCCAATTATTTGTACATGTCTTCTGGCTCAGAGTAATCATGCATCATTCATATTTACACTTACATACTGGCTGTAGTGCAATTTTAATCACTTGTTAATCTATGGTTCATGATAAGCATCACAAGAAAAGTCAAATTGAAAATTATTTTCTCAGACTGTGAAGATCTGATACTTCCAAGACTGGAATAGAAAGCAAAATAGAACTTGGAAGTTTTTTTGAAAAAAACACATACAATTCAAACGAAAGGCAGCTCCCAAAATCCAAGTGCCAAGGGGTAACCATTATACCATTTCCTGCAGGACTCTGGTGGGTGCCTGTATTCCTGTCCCCTAGGCAAGCTGCTTAAGGGATTCCTCCTATGGTGGATCTGCACCTGATCTATGCATCTGCATAAAGATGCAGACTATTTTGTTGATTTTGCTAACAGACTGACAACAGATCATTGTAAAAGGATATCTGACAAACTCACTGGGCACTTGGTTTCTACAGTTTTTCCAAGAATCTGAATCTGGTATCTTTTTATTTAAAGATTTGCTTTCCTGATGTGGCTCCTAGAAAGAGGTTTCAGACAGGTAGATTGACACCCTGTTGGCCCACTTCTACATCTGTGTATTCTTTTCTGCCTTACCTTTTCTTGCTTTCCTCAACCAAATCACCACTATCCTAGTTGTTGCAATAACAAAGGGTTCTGGTAAGATAATTAAATACATAAAGCAATTATCATCAGGAACTAAAGGCTGTCTTCTGGCCAGACAAAGATGGCTCAGATTAAAACCCAGTTCCCTGCTCTCACTGGTCTCAGAATGGGGGAAATCTGCTGGCCAGGATAGAATTACTGTCAATGATTTACCACCAGCAGAGGAACAGAGTGAACCCCCTAGGGGCTACTTCTGACTCTTGTCATTGACCTTGGATTAGTCCCTTGACTTCTCTCTGCTTCATTTTACCTATTTCAATGCTTAAGGCTCTAGACTGTGGATTTAGAGGTTTAATTAAGCTTTGCAAAAATGTTTAAATCCCTCAATCTGAGGCTGTGAGGCTGTTCATTTTTCCTTTCTTTTCTAATGTCTCCTGCAGTGAAAATAACAAGTAAAAGATGTAAACTCTTAGAAACAAACGCCTAGAAGAAAGCTGCTATGCTGCTTTCTTCACTCAGCATTCACCTCCACTCTGCCAAAAATGAGAGTGCAGACCTACTCCTGCTGAGGATGCTATTTCTGCAGTGACTGGAATGGTGGTAAGAGCTTGTCACCTAGCTGATGCTGCATGTAGTGACACTGAAGCCCCTAGGAAATTCTTCGAGAGAACAGTTTGTTAATGTCACCACTAAAAACTCTCATTAGAAAAATCATTGCTAAGAGTAAAAGCCTTACATCTTTATACCACTTTTTCAGTCTCCTAAGAGCTTGGTATTTCCACTGGGATCCAGGGAAGTACAAGAATCTGTCATATTGTCATAATAGAAAGAATTAAAGGAACCTGTTAGCTCTGGGAAGTGTTACGTCTTTCTGTATTTTTTTTCCTCTTTTACATACTAAAGAATATGATAAAATTTCACCTCAGGAAAGGAAGGAAGTTAGAGATGGGAGGGTAGTAAGATATGGGAATAAATGTCTTAAGTTCATTAAGAATACTAGGACAATAAGTAGAGGAGAACTGAGGTGAAAAAGCAATTGAGTCTTTTCAGAAAGCCCTAGGCAAGTGGAAAAAACTCTGCCTCAGTAATACACATAAGATCGAAGGAAACATTATTAAACCAGTTTTTATGTGATTCATTGGGAATCAAACTGTGTCAGTCTTTGCACAAACAAGCAACAAGGAGAGTTTTAGGAAGGTGGGTGTGGAGGGATATTGCACAGACAGATAGAGGCTGGGTCCTCTAAATTCAGTTGCTCCTTCTGAGATGTTCCCTCTTCCAGTCCACTGAGTGATTCCTCTCTGTTTTCAAAACTCATTCCTCTCCTGTTTTATTCAATATCAATGCAAAGCAGCTCAAGGAGACTGAGTGACACTTCAAATTAAAATACCAGCAGTGCCTTGACAACCGACTGCCTTGTATTTCCTTACATCTAATCACAGCAGAATTGTCTTATAGTATACTGCTTATAGCTTCACAGTCCTGAGAAAATGCTGATGGAGTTGGCCTGAGGCAAGACAGAGGTTTGAGAAAGTAAGAACTGGAAACTTTTGAGAACTTTATTCATCTGTGACCTTATTTTCTATTGATCACTCCCAGTCACAGTTTTTGGTTCTTTCTGGGCATAAATTCAGTTTCCAAAGGGTAACAGTTCCTGCTGCAGCAGAAATTATCTCTGAAGATTGCTGGCTTTTCTGTATTTCCTTGGAAAGGTTAAACATCACTGCTCATATCCTTTCAAGGTCTTCCATCCAAATACTGCATAGCAGTTGAATCAACAAAGTCCAGAATAAAAAACAATGCATAAACCAACTGCTATGTTTCCCAAGGGCTAGGTGAATTTATTCCTCACCAGATCTTCCTATTTCTAGTAGTTACTTTGACTTTTTCTAGGAAGAGTTTTATTAAGTTAGAGGAATAACAGCTCACACCTAACAGCTCCCTTCCCTCAGATGTTTTCCCCATGAGCTTTCTCCAGATGAACAGCAGATTCTTAAAATCATCTGACCTTGTGGTTGTGTGTTAATCCACTCAGATGTGGTCTACACCAATGTTTAAAGGGACTCCAGAGAAGGATTGTTGATGTTAAAAAAAACCCAAACAAACAACAACATAATCCTCCATTACAGGTCCTACATGTGGCTAACAGATGATGCCTTGATTTAGTGAGCTGACCTGCTAGAAGTGGTCCCTGTAAGAGTGATGCTGTAGTAGGTACTCTGGCTGGACTTGACAGAAGGTTTTACCTCAAGAAATCACTTAAAAGGACATCAAATTACTACTGATATGTTTTATGAGACCAAAAATAGTCCTTGAAAAGTTAGAAATTCTTCTTCATGAAGAAAACAAATTTACAAAACTCAAAAATAAGTGTCCTTTCTGGCTATCCGGAGGAGAGCTCCTTCTCTATGGTCTTTACTCATTAATTTCCAGTAGTTTCCAAAGTTGCAATAAACAATGCATTCCTTTCCTGATCCACAGGGATAGCATCTGTCACCTCTACAGTGTAGACATTGCTCCCTGCCCTTTGCAGGACAGGTACTGCAGACAGGTACAAGGACAGGGACATTCCTCATTGCTGCAGGCTTTTCGCTGCTGAGTAGGTTCAGCTGCATTTGGTTACCCAGTCCCTATTGCAGAAGTCTCACCTGGCCCACGATGCACACCCAGGCCATAGCAAGAAAGCAGCGTTCATGCCTGTTGCCCAACCACAGCCTTAGCACTGAACCAACAGATAGTAATAGATGTAAGCAGGTAAATATAAGTGATGCCATCCATCTCTAAACCACAATTACAATTTAATTTACTAAGGAAATATGCTGAGGAAAAAGCATATTGAAAACAAGCAATTCTTGCTCAGCAGTGGAGGTTAGTGTCTGCACAGCATCGCTTTGCTCTGCAGCATCTCCCCGAGGAACATGACGGCACAGAGATGCTCCCAGCTCCTGAGCTCCTTTTCTAAACAGCACTTTTATTTTTCTGTCTCTTTTGCTGCCTTATTCAAAGGCATAACTTAAAGCAGCCCCTGTTCTGAAGGCAGAAGTAAAACCGATAGGAAAGGAACAATATTAACAATCCTCCCAGCTCTGCCAGGGATTTTCAGTGTGCCTCTTCCTTCACCTTCAGGGAATCCATGTTCTGGGGAAATAAACTCCATAATCCATATCCTGAAGAGGTAATCTAAGCAAACCAAATCTCCAAAGGAAAGAATCAGAGAACAAACAACTAAATCTATCATATAATCAGTGTATAACATGCTCTAGTGAAGAACACTATTTTCTTACTATTATTATTGATCTCAGCTTTATACAAACTGAATAATTTTTTTTTTCTTTTTTTTTTTCTTTTTTTAGATTCTTGCATTTCTAATATTTGCATTGGTTGTATGCTGTTTATGAACTAAGCTTTTTCTGTTACATATTTGAAGCCAGATTCTCATTCCTTACACAACACCCGACTTTCCACCAGGGATCCATTATGGTTTGGGGTAATCCTTTTCCCAAAACACAGCTATACCACAGCCTCCCAGTGGCAATAACAAGCCAAGGCAGCACACACACTACTTCCACTAACCACTATCATTGCAACTCATAAACAACATAGTATTAACATTTCCTCCCTTACTATTTGAGAACACATCCTTTTCTTTAGTTCTATCAACAGAACTGAACATAAAGTTAAGTGCCAACAGCATGTCAGCAGCTGCTGCATTTAACATAAATGAGAATGATGCTTCTGATGTTACAGTTTTTTTACTTCAGGAAACAGTTTTTAAGTAAATTTTGGCATTCAGAAACAATATACAGATAGGAATGAACATAATATGTGCTTTATGTTTGCTTCATGTTAAAAGTAGCCATTTTTTTTCTGTTGTACTGTAAGGAAAGTTAGTTTGCTATTCCCCTCAGTAGTTTTCTTTTGAAGGTTCACTCATTTCAGTTTCTAAATAAAGGTATTTAAAAAAAAAAATAACCCAAACCTTTGTTGTTGTTCTTATGAAGGTACCATAGTGCAGATCAGCTTCCCAAAGGTGTGAATAGCTCGTCTGTTTTGTGGCTGTCAACGTTTTGGTTTTACACTTGGACATTCATTCATGGGAGCAGCTAAAAATATGTGTAAAACTTTGTTTTACCTTTCCTTTTAAAAATTAACACAGAGTAACAGTAGTGTACATTCCAATAGAAACCTTTATAAGCCTGACATTTTCCTCTTAAGTAACAGCTTTCCAGTTTCTTTCTTGCACAAGTGGTTTTTTGATCAAAAGAGTTTATATCAGCCTTTCAATTAAAAATGTGTCACTTGGGTAATATACAAGCAACAGAGTGAATCAGTAAGTGCTTCTGCCAATTTTGTATAGAAATCAGAGCATATCAAGAAGGTACTCACTTAGAGTGAGCCACAGTGTTCTTCCCAGATATACTGCTTTAGACTTTAATGACTTCTAGGTGGAAGAATAGAATAAGAAAACAGCCCTTGTGTATTTTCTAAAGTATACAGTCTCAAAAATTGCTTGTGTTTATTTAGTAAGACTAGTAGAAGGATGTTTTTTACCTGTGGCCTTCATAAGATGCACTGGGACATGTAAGTGATACCTACATACAGTGGAACTAAGTAGAAAACCAACTTCTTACTCAATCCAAATTTCCAAATGTGTTTGGGGTTGGTTTTTTTGTTTTGTTTTGTTTTGGGTTTGGTTTTTTTTTTTTTTTTTTTTTTTTGTGGTTTTTGTTTTGTTTGTTTGTTTGTGGTTTTGGTTTGG
>JANHGN010018641.1:1283-39140 GCA_024605025.1 Megaceryle maxima | reverse complement strand
AGAAAGAAAGAAAGAAAGAAAGAAAGAAAGAAAGAAAGAAAGAAAGAAAGAAAGAAAGAAAGAAAGAAAGGAAAGAAGAGGAGAAAAAAGTAGAGGGGAGGGAGGAAAGAGAAAGAAAATGAGAAAGAGAAAGGAAAAGAGAGAGAAAGGAAGAGAGAGAAAAAGTAAAAAAAGCAAGCAAGCAAATAAATCAAACATGCACATTTGAAAGGAACAATTATCTGATAAGTATACAAAAGGAAAAAGCATTTCTGAGCCTCTCCCTTTTATGATTTTTTTGTTTTCCAAAGTTCATTCTTAGTGTTCCGTTCTTATTTAAGCTCAGATGTTGCACAATTATATCTTAGGCAGCTACTCAAAAGTCTACCAAAAATATAATAAGAACCCAAAAAACAATGGCTAATAAAAGTGAAGTCGGATTCAACTGGCCAAATTCAATTTGGTTACATCAGTGTAATATTTTGCATTTAAGCTAACATAGCTAAGTAATAATTGGCTCAGTACTTTTGAAAGTCCTTTGGGATATGTTCTTAAAACAGAAAATTAATTGTATGTGAGGGCTTAGGTAGAAGTTAACTCATTAGAAAAGAAAAACACAAAGGCCCTGAACCTGCTGTCCTACAGGCCAGGACATCCACCTGCAAAAAGACCAATTAAAGTTATTGCAGCAACATGCAAATATAGGAATCAGCTCAGGCAGGTGAGATGCTGGAGGGACAAAATCCTTAAACACTGTGTATAGGTTACTATCATTTGTTATCTGTAAGCTGAGTCACACACTTCAACTTTCATGGACAAAAATAAAACTGTTTTGCCTTCAGTTCATCATTTTCTGAAAAACGGTTTGTTTTGTACATTCATATTATCAAACACACACAGTCAGTCCTGTTTGCAGAAGACTAGGACCTCTCCTGTGCTGACCTCTCCTGTGAAGTAGCTCCTTCTACTAATCATTTATCTGAGGGGAAGAAGAGATCTCATACACAATGTACAGATGAGATTGTGTTTCGTCATCTCTGTATCACTTGTAATCAAGCTTCCAGTCCTTCCTGTTTTGAAGACAATAATTTGATGCAGCTGTGCTGCTGGCACAACAGCCAGATGTAAATCTGAGTTTGTCTGGTTACTTTGGTCCTTAGCTATAACTGAATTGCAATTTTCATTTCCAGACCAATGCTGGCTTTTATGTAAGCAGTTCTGATGAAGGCTAGATTACTTGGCCTTTCAGAGATTTCTAGGCTATTCAGAAGAAAAAACTCTTAGAATTTCCAATTGCTGTCCCTCTTTCTTCACTGAACAGGAGCTTTCTCCTCTGCAAGATTAATAAGGAAATTTTGGTATGGATGTCAAAACCAAAATATTATTGTCAAATATTTGCTATGCAAAAGATATGTAGCAGACTGCATGTGGCATACAACATTAGTCTAGATTATTATTACAAATTCAATGAAGGAAACAAAGCACACAGAACTGTATTTGCATGTCAGTCTGGAGTTGTTATGAACCTAACAAGATATCAGTGACCATAATCAGAGATGACAAGAGGTGAGGGAACTAACACACTCCTTTAGAGTGCAGCCCTAGTAAGAGAAGCTCCAGACAACCCCTTCACTCCTCCTTCCCTGTGCCAATACCTCATATTGTAAAGAACTGAAAAAGGCACTGGCTAAGTGACAGAGAAAAGGGGTAACTTTAAATAGGATCCTAGGAGAAGTCAAAGAAATGTGTTTTCTGGCTCCTGAAACTTAACTCTCATTCCTGCAGCACGTTTTCTGACTTTATTTGTTATCATAAAGAAAATCCCTCTCTGAATGTGAGTATGCAGTTTTAAAATCCATCCTAGGTATACTCAGGTTATTTAAGTCTCTAGGTATGCTTTCAATGCTAGAAGTTTCTTTAAAGCTTTTAGGCCAACAATCAGATCAAAAATGTTCAAACACAGCTATCCCTGATTTTTTTTTAAGAGCTTGCTCTAGTACCTGGGGTTAAAGCAGAAAGCCACAAAAATGCTTGCTCAGCAATAAAATAAATTTTAAATTTGTTTTCTCTTCCCAGTGCTGAAATCCCTCACTTCATCCAGTCGTTCCCCTGATATTCACTGATGTCAGTACAGGTTAGGTTCTTCAGGAGCTTCCATAGCTGAGTCAGAATAAGGGCCCACAACACTTCACCTTGGTCTTACCAGGTTTTAGCACCCAAACTTCTTGGCACTTGACGCTGAGGTGAGAAAGCAAATTCTCACTCAGATTTCCAAGGGACAAACTACACTCAGAGATCTGGCCCAAGTGTTTTAAGAAGACAGTTCCCTGCCAGTGCCCAGTAAACCAGTTCCCAACTGTCATGACATGGGATACTGTCACTTTTCTTGCAAATGATCAGGGCCTCCACTTTTAAATCGTTGTGTGCCTTTTTAGCTGGAGTGGCAGGGGAAATTGGCCTTCCTTTTTCTTGCTTTAATTTTTTGTGGTTTCAAATTTTTTTTTTATTATTATAGATATTGTGCAATGTTGGACAATAGCTTCCTAGCTATGTCACTATTCTTGCCAGTTAACATTATTAAGGCTGCTGCTAATTTCTTCCCTCTGTCACAC
The DNA here is from genome assembly GCA_024605025.1 of Megaceryle maxima. Lineage (NCBI taxonomy): Eukaryota > Metazoa > Chordata > Aves > Coraciiformes > Cerylidae > Megaceryle > Megaceryle maxima. Next base: position 36,549 of record JANHGN010018641.1, on the reverse strand, counting down.
ATTCCTGCCTCTTTCCAAGGTGACGTGGGGGTGGAGGTTTTCCCCGAGGAACAGGAGCTGGTGTGGTGCAGAGCTGCAGGAACCACCTTAGCACTGCACTGGAGTATTTCAGTGGGGAATATTCATATCAAACAGATGCTTCACAGTCAACTACGTGCCTCTAGAACATCTCCAGAGAAAGCAAAAATATACTTGTGGATCAATTCAGCTCCCACTGAGTTTGATAGAATGTTTTCCATTGATTTCTAATCAGATCTGGATGACAAACATTTCTGCACAGAAGGCTTGTTACTAGTCTGTGGGGAAGAGAAACTAGTATGTGGTTTCTCCTTTTTACATAGTGCTATTCCTCCAAATCTTAACAATAAATAATGTGGCCTGTGTAGCAAAGGAGACCAACTGGTACATAGACATTAACATTGTCCATCAGCTTCTCAGCCCCGTGAGTGTAACTATTTAGTATTATAACATTAATTATACATTTGAAATACTTCTTTTGAAGTTGTAATGACTTTCTTTCATGAACTGTTTCTAATTATTGTACTTCAAGTGACAAATTAAATGTCATTTGAAGCAATTATACCAAATACTCAAAAAAAATTTTAAAAATTAAACATAGGTATGTCAATTAATATAATTAAGTCAAAAGTTACATTTCACAACTGATTCAGCTTTTCTATTACAGCCTTGAAATTTCTCATGAGTTGAAAGCAACATTTGAACAAATCTGTAGCAAACTTGAACACTAAAGAACTTATTCTTTTTTATGCATGTGTTACACAAGTTGGGAAAAACAGGAGTGATCCTACACGAATACAAAGGAATAATACAGAATTTTTTTCATAAGCTATTTTTTCCCCATTTAACATAAATAATTTTGTTTGTCAAAGATCTATAAAGGAACTCATTTTCCCAAGCCTCCACTCTTGCTTCACAGAAAAAGTAAACAAATATATTCTAAGGGGATTTCTATGTTAGTTTTGGTTTCACAATGGATATAATGATGACATTCAAGTGAGGCAACAGCATGATAACTTGCTCCTTTCTAAATAGTCCCTAAAATACTGCTACCCTTTCTTGAACCACTTGATTAGTGAGAATCTGGGGTCAGTAGTCTTCCCTTCCTTACAAAGAAAAACGGGTCATGAAGTCTGATATCTTTGGTGTGCAAAGTTCCTCACTTCTGAACATAGGCAGGGGGCTACACTTTCTTTGCGTAATGATCTGAGTGTCCTTAGTGTACTTCAGTGTGCTTCTCTACCTTGTATTTACACTTCTCAAACTTGCTTTCTTGACTGTCACAGAAACCACCTGGTCCACTTGGTTAAGCATTTGCTCAAACTTGCTATATTCTGGTGTATTGGTTGACATCACCCAGAAGAGTTACATGATCTTTACTGAATGCAAGAGGGCTGATCAATCCAGTCTTTAGCATATAACAGTCCCCAAACCATTTTTGCACATCTGTGTTCAATGACACTCATAGAAAGTAGCCAGTGTTACCCAGGGGATACCTATATCTGACAAGTGGTGCAAAGCTGCATAGGTAAAGTCATGATACTGCACAGAGACACATAAGATGCCAGCAGGGAAACGCAAGGTAGCAGATATCCCCCCTCAGTCACTTGAGGAACAATATTTCAATCAGTTCCCCAAAAACAACACTATAAGACATTGCTTCCTCAAGTAATTTTCTTTCAGTATTTCTTCTTTTTTTTTTTTTTTACAGAATTGTCAATTAACAATATAAAACCAACAATAGTGTCACCAGGTGTAATCATGTAAGCCTTTCAAACCTCCCATGATTTCTACGGTTTTCTTACACTGTAATAATGCATTCTTGGTCCAAAAAGAAGATCTACAACTCTGAGAAAAAAGTGCTGCATGTTGACAAAGTTAAGGGCAGAGAACATGAGCCACAGATAGAATCTAGAATTCTTGAAAGGTGCTGAAATTACAGCACAAGAGACAGGTGGTACTCATTTATTTGCAGATCAATTTCCATGTGTTTTGTCTTCTGTCCTTGCTGGTTAGTTTCCATAATAAAAAATAAAAATCATCTAAAAGGAATGTAAATTTTGGTCTTGCTTTCACAGGAAAACATTTCTCTCTCATGTTTTTTTACAGGATGAGTTACAATGTTTGACCTATGGCTTGTACCCCAATATGGGATGCAGGTGCTGAGATACAATAATAATGATGGCCATGGTGTAGATACACCTATAGGTAAATACTCACAATGGGGAAGTCAGAGACAAAATAAATGTTTCAGAAAACTAGCAGTGAAAGAAGCTGTGAAAGACCAAGGATTAATTACTGTGACATACTATACATTCATTGACAGCCAGTTTCACACTGCCACAGTGGTGAACAGCTTAAAAAAATAAACATAAGAACATTTTAAATATGCATGTAAAATAAGATTCATCTAGATGTAAAATGAGAGATCTATGAACTTTTTAATTGATAATGAAGAAATGTGCATGCATTTGGCTTTTCTGGAAAGCTGACTGTACCTCTAGTTGATTTTGAACGGTGGAAAGGAGGGAGGACAAAAGATCCTTCTTCAAACAATCTGTTCAATGAATAATGCTAATACTTAGTGACTCCAGTATATGCTGAATAACACTTTTCAAGATGAGGGACTCATACTAAAAAAAGTGGAATGTGACACCTATGTTTATTTTCTTAAAATGCTAAAAGTAACTAAATGTCAAAAAGAGAAAAAAGAGCCACATTATAAGCATAAAAAAAAAAAAAATTGAAACCTTGGAAAAACACCTCTGAAAACACAAAGGTATTGACATGCAAATTAGCATACTTTCATTAACAGGCAACTAGGATAAAGATTTTATAATTAGTCTCTTGAGACTAATAGGATGTTCAGCTATCACTTGGACCCATATTTCTCCTATGATTTGTCACTGCTACTTAGAATAAAAAATCCCCAAGAATCCAAACAAAAATAAGACCTCTGAAAGCAAGATTCCAAACTAGGAGTGTCACAAAACTTGTTTAAAAGGTATGCATTCATTAAAAATTAGGCAGCAAAAAAAGGACAGAATTTTAAAAGGTGTTTTGACATGCTGTTGCTCTTAAACACTTTGCACCAGTCCTGTAAATGGTTGCTTTACTTCAATAAGAAAATAAGAAAATATTTGGAAGGCTCTTTGGAGATTCTGTGAATTTTGGGCCAGATCTTCATTTGGACTGATAATACCCAAGTGAAGACAAGTAATGAAATCAGCAGCAGAAAAGCATTGGCATTCATGATACTGCACTCATCACTTGACAGTCTAGGGAGACTTCAAATGATTCTCTGTTTATGATGAAATGTATTTTTATTATCATGCCATTGTTTCAGCTCCAGCTGAATGGCAAATGGTGTGTTTAGAATTTATATATATAATTTTAGTGTATTTTTTAATTGACAGTACACTGATTTGGTTGATAGAAACTTGAGAAAATAGCTCGTCTCTGACAAAGAATAGCCAGAAAGCTGGGTTGTAACATTTCTGAACTATACACTCAGTTCCTCTAATAGTAGGCACAATAAAATTAAATTTAAATAAGGTAAATAGATAGATCAGCCTTCCCACTCCATATTTTTTTTTCCGTAATTTAAGAGTACTAGAACATGTTTTGTCATTCACAGTCATTTTCATCTCTTTGCCAGACATTAGAATAAGGCTTCCATTATCCCGATCCCTTAATATTCAAAGTAGGCAAGGGTTTCAGGGAAATATGATCACATAATAGGAAGTTCTTCACAGATGTGATATCAGAAAGGTTTATCAAGCCAAGCTGAAGGAAGATGGATCAAGCAACCTAACTCTCTTTCTCTTGCTAGGCAAAACATTTGCATTTAAGTAGTACTCGAGTGATTTTTTTATTCACCAGGGCTCTACTGCTACACCAATCTCACTCTACATTACTCTGCCAGGGCAAAAGCAGCCTTGTGGCTAGTAAAACTTTGCAGAACAGGATAAAAACACATTACTTGTCCTTGACCTCCCCCACTATTTTTGCTTCCTAACCAGGTAGGTGTGAATTAAATTATGATGTTGATTGAAATTAGCTATAATGTCTGACAACATTTGTCCATCTACAGACAGATTCTCATTCTCATAATATATATTGAGGTATTTTATCAAGTCAGAACATTGTTTCTCCTTGTTGAAAACCCAATGGACTGAGTTTCATTGCCTCATCTTTTGTCTGGTTTTAATGATGCATGTTAATTATAGATTAGTTTATAACATTTAATTAAACCTAGAAATAGTCCTACCTCACAGAACAAACTTGTCTCTATCTGGGAGATAGGGATCTAAAATGTAGATAGCACAAGGAACTTGTCTATGAAATTGGAGCACACTATTATGATTTCCAAATGCATTTTCATGCCAAATTCAATTCTCAATCACACCTACATGAATGGAATAAATTATTAAAATATAAACCTCAGGAAAATATTTCACAAATAATACCTTTAGTTTTGTAAAACATTTTATTGGATAAGTCAAGTGCCCCATGCAAAATATACTATTACCTAAATAAATTCCTTAATAAGAAGATTGTCTAGTGTATTTCATGGAAATGCTCTACAAGTTGGTTAACCATGAAAAAAAGTTTAGCCTTCTCTCCCTCAGACACCTTATTTATAAAACACATCAAACGTGGCACACATACAGACACCAGTACAAAGTTAAGGTTCCTTACTTAATTAGAGCTTTCTGGCTGCTACTTGCTTGAGGTTAAGTGTAATCATGATACTAAAATGCTTCCTCATGGTGCTGCTAGTGAGGTGAACATACACATTTCTTCTTCAAAAAATTATTTGGGTTATGTTTACCAAGTCTTTCTGCAACTCATACATCTGGCCAAGTGCAAGATTTTTCCAGTGTCCTTATTGCTCTTGTCCAGCTTGATTGTGTGAGTAAATCGGTGATATTTTACCCTAGGACCATAACTGCCTGGACAATACTATTTTGTATGGAATTGAAATGACTGAGGTAGAAGGAGGGGAATATAATGAAATTCTGATGGACCATTATCTATGGCAATAGTAGTGATTACTTGGACAAAGCAAAAGCATTAGAAATAGTAGTTTTTCACTGGACATGTTTTAATTGCAAAGTGCCTTTTCATCCTTATAGTTAACCAAACTGATTTAATATGGGGAAATTTCATAATAAAAGAGCCAAAAAGGTATGTAAATGTGAACGTCTTATCTCCTGTCAGCCTTAAACAATAATCTATTATCTGTGTTGCTCTGAAATTCTGATTTATTCCAGTTCTCTTCATCCCGATGAATTTTTCAGATACTGATTTGAATATGACTGCACACAATTAAAACAAATTATTTCCCAAGAGCCTATGAAGCTATTTACCATTTTACCTCAATAACTAGCTGCCACAATTCACCAGTTCAGAGCCTTGCAATTTTTTCATTTGTTAAATGCATTGAAACAATTATTTTTGTTTCAGTTGTCAGCTGTGAAGCTAATATATATTTCCTTCTTCCTTGATATTGTGCATTTGTTCTGTTATGCGTTAAATGGCAACTGCCATTCTATATTAAAATCCTTTTCTTCTTTGGCCTTTAAAGTCTACTTTTCCACACAGACTCAACAACAAGTTTCCAAACAGTCTTCCATAATAATAAAGACAAGCAAACAAACACTGAGAGTGATTTGAACTGATAGGACATAAGAAAAGTAAGATGTGAGTATAAAGAAAATAAGAAAACAGGTATAAGTTCAAGACAGAGCAACAGTTCATGGGCACTTAACCCAAAGCAACTAGACCTTTGCTTCTAAGAGCCCTGAAGTATGTATCAGCCTTAGAAAAGATGAGGTGAGACTCAGACTTTCCAAATAATCACCTAATCTGAGTTTAAATGTTAGTTATCTCAGAACCAGTCTTTCTAAGCTTTCTGCTTACTAGTAAAGGTGGATGCCTTTGGAACTCTTCAAAGGGTAAGTGTCTTTTTTAAAAGCAGTAGAGAGAGTTGTTCATGTTTGAAGGTCTCAAAGTCAAGAAACCTTGGTATATCCATGAATCAGTTCAAAGATCCTACACCATAAGTACCACAAAGCTCAGAATTTCCCAGCAGGAACCTCTGCCTGATAGGATTCAGACTACTAAAATCTCTTATCATCTTATGATACTGTAATTTAAACTGTAAGTTCAAAGATTCGGAAGAAGGAAGTGGACAGGTGAGTCCGCCTGCCTCAGATGGATTATAGGATATTTAGACAGCAAATCCAATCAAATGAAGGAAATATTTAAATTCAATTTGGAGAGGACTGGGTATAAATATCCGTGGAGAATGAATAGGTATATTACTATACACAGATGTGGAGTGGGAAAGCGATGAATTAGGAAACTACAGTAGTCATAACTGAGTCAAGAGGAAGAATAATGGGAAAACAAATATGTTAATGCATAAATGTAAGGAGTAGGAAAGGTAACAGAAAGAACTATAAGCTTTAGAACACCTATAAAGCTATGATATACACGGCACCAAGAACTGATGATAGTGGAACTGCTACAGGAAAATATAGCTTGTTTAATAACCATAGATAGAATAAAAGGGAGGAAACAAGGAAACATTATGTCATCTAATTAAGATTATATGTAGTAATCATGAAGTTCAAAAAGAAACAAGAAGCAAACTTTCTGAAAACCTTTTTGTAAAGACAAATGGTTGAACGAGGAGAGTTATCAAGGTAAATTTCAATCATGGATTACCTAATCAAAAAACTTTTCTTTTTCAAGCAGCTCTGGAAATCATATTAAGAGTAGTAGCTGGAAGTAATGGGAAGATATGTCAACACTGGTCTATAGGAAAGGTAGTATAGGATAATTAAACCATCCTTCAAACTCTTAGGAAAACAAAACAAAACAAAACAAACCCAAACAAAGGAAAAACCAACCAACCAAACAAAAAAAAAGTCCCAAACAAAACAAGAGGTAAATTATGTTTCTAAGTTGTAATATCTTAACAGCAACACACTGAAAAATGTGGAGGAAAGTTTTGATACTCTTCTCCTTATGCAGAAAAGAATAGAGGTGCTGGCCTTTAGGTCAAGGAGGACTAGCAACTGCCCTAGTGCATGTTAGGCTGCATTCCCATTTAATATATGTCTCAAGCTAGGAACAGTCTACATTATTCTTGCTTATGTGTGCATGGTTCTCAAATTGTATTGAAATGAAAATACTGAATTTCAGCTTCTGTCTCTGGATAGGTTGCATCTCAAAAGCATCTGTAGATATCAAAGGTAAATAATGCAGCAGATAACAGTCAATTGATAGTTCCATTAAAGTAATTGCTGTTTTTTAACAGGAAACCTTTTGTGGTATTTTTATACTCTGTGTGGCCCCCTCTTAGAAAGGAAGTATATGTATGTATATGTATGTGTGTATATGCAATTTCAGTTCCAGAATTTTATTCAGGGAAAAGGATGCCTGCAGAATGTGACTATTTCAAATGTTTAGGTCTTAACACTAAAATTATCCTGCCACCTTTATGGTTCACCTCTCAGGGGCACTCATGAGTCTGCAGAGTTTTTTTTTCAGAGTCTGCAAAAGCCTAAATACAGGCTTGTGATGAGATGATTGATTAGCTAGAAAGTGAGGAAAAATAGTTTTGCTGAAATTTATCATGAGAAAAAAAAAAATTTTGTTCTTAGGAAAATTAAGTATTTAATTAATTAAAAATAATGATACATTATAAAAACCTAATGAACATCAGGACTTGTAGGTAGGGCTTCTTAATAAGGCAATGTGAAAATTAGTGCACCACGTGAGATCAGACTATTGCTGTACAATGGTGAACTGCACCAAAATAAACATTATCTTTCAAGGAGAAGATAAGGAAAGGAATGTCCCAGAAGACTGGTGAAAGGCAAGCAATATACCTGTCCTTTAAATAGTGATCATGGTAGGCCTCAGTATTACACACTTTTGTCATTTAAAACCCTTGAGTATTTTGAAACAGGTTGCTGGAAACTATTGGCAAGTCACCTAGAACTCTGTAAAGTGATTACAGCAGCTAATGTAGATTTAGCAACAGCAGATCATACAAGCAGATAACGTGAAAAAAAACAAAAAAAAAAGGAAAGAAATGAAAAAAGAAAAAAAAAAAATGGCCTAACTGATATGAGGGGAGGCTGTGGTGGGTTGACACTGGATGGACACCAGGTGCCCACCAAAGCCATGCTATCACTGTTCTCAGCAGGACAGGGGAGAGAGAAAATAATGAAAGGCTCATGGGTTGAGATAAGGGCAGGGAGACATCATTCAGCAATTACTATCACAGGCAAAACAGACTCATATTGGGGAAATTAACAGTATATTACCAAGCAATATATTAATATATTACTTTACTCCCAACCACTCTACCTCCTCCCCCTACAGCAGCATAGGGGGATGGGAATGGGTGTTGTGTTCGGTTCACATTGTTTCTGCCACTCCTTTCTCCTCAGAGGGAGGACTCTTCCTGCTCTTCCTGTGCTCCATTGTGGGATCCCTCTCATGGGAGACAGTCCTCAATTAACTTCTCCAACATGAGTCCTTCTCACAGCCTGCAGTTCTCCATAAACTGCTCCAGTGTGTGTCCACCACAGGGTCACATGTCCTGACAGAAAACCTGCTCCAGCATGGGATTCTCTGTCTCTGTGTCCATAGGTCCTGGCAGGATCCTGCTCCAGTGCATGTTTCCTACAGGGTCACACACTCCATTAGAAATCCACCTGCTCTTACATGGAGCATTCCGTGGGCTGCAGGTGGATATCTGCTCCTGTTAATCTCTATCAGCTGCATGGAGACAGCCTGCCTCACCATGGCCTTCACAACAGGCTGCAAGAGAATGTCTGCTCTGGTATCTGCAGCACCTCCTCCCCCTTCTTCACTAACCTTGGTGTTGCACAGTTGCGTCTCTTGCATATTCTCCCTCCTCCCTCTTCTGGCTATTGTTTCACTGAAGGGTTTTTTCCCTCCTTCTAAAATATGTTATCATAGAGGCACTACCACTGGTGCTGATGTGCTCAGGCCTTGCCAGCAGTGGGTCTGTCTGGGAGCAAGCTGGCATTGGCTCTACTGGACACGGGGGAAGCTTCTAGTAGATTCTGACAGAAGGCATCACTGTAGCCCCCAGTTTGCCACACAAACTAAATACAAAGACATGCATGGGATATATCTCAATTTAAGAAGGCTTTTAACATGTGTCTGCCCCATAAGCAAGCTGAAGAATTATGTTCTACACTAATCCCTATCAAGTGCATTATATGTGACCATAAAATAGCTTGGGATGGTGTGTGTGTGATGGGAAGGTCACTGGTTAATTTATTATACACCTGTTCTAGTCAATGGTATCAGCTAGATTGCTGTCTGACTCTTTTTCTACTAGAAAAAGGGTTCACATATAAAATTCAAGTATGACACCCCTTAAAAAAAAAGAAAAAAGCATCAGGTGGAAGGGCAAAAATATTCAGAAGACAAAAATTTGCAATTACCTCAACAAATAGCAATTTGAAATTCAATTAAGACAAGTACAAATACTTACAAATCTGTACTGCTAGCAGTGTAGCAGAAGGATCTGAAGTTTGTAACAACTCACAAACTAAAGACAACATAATGTCATTGTAAAAATGGTAAGTCTCCTTGAATGCATTAAGAGAAATACTGAATGTCAGATATAAGAGTAGTGTTCTATTTGATGCAGACATTGATGCTAGGGATGCAATCACTGAAATAGCTCATCAAGCACTGGGCTTTCATAAATGCATGGAAATACAGTGTAGAGTTCTCTGTAAGAATAGTAGCAAACGAAAGCTTAGAAAACATGACACAGAGAGCAAGGCTGCTGGGAAGGGGAACTGACTCTGAAGAGAAGCCTGATGTGCAACATGGCAGGAAAGACTTCAGTCATAAAGGAGGCTGGCAAGTGGATAGTGATCTCTTATTTCACATGGTCCTAGGGGAAAGGTTGAGGACATAAATTCAGCAGAGAAAATGAAGGAAGTATACTGAGGGGAAAAAAAAAATCTGTTTCTTGGTAATTGAAAGGGAGGCCCAGCTAACCAAGGGTGTCTATAAATTCTCCATCACTGGAGACAGACATCTGTTAAAAACTGTGTTTTGTCCCCTCTATGTCATTATGCCCCAGTGTGAGAAATTGAACTAGGTGATTGTACTTTTTTTTTCTTTTATATATATATATATTTACATACATCTAATCAGATATGCATGTGAAGCACACTACACTGCAAGGCTTTCAGTCTTTTACCACTTCAGCTGTGAACCCAGATCAAGGTCTCCAATGTTCCTGTCTCTTTGTGCTTTTGATTCTCCTCCCCTCCACTTCAGCAGAAGATGGGGAATTGTTCATCACCTGCTTTCTATCCTTGCTGGATGTCTTGGAGTTCCCAGTTTGGAAGGAGCCTTTCAGCCTGAATCTCTGTGATTCTTGTTACATGTCTGCTTTGAAACCAAATTAACAAGAACTGTCCAATCATCTCAATGAATGATTCAGCATGTCCCATAGTACACATTCACCTTTATGCTACTGTATGTGCTCATGTGGTCATAACAGTGTACTTTGCATAATTTTGCCTCAGAAGAAAGAGTGTTATATATTGAGTTATCAATATTTCCTGCTAGAAGATCAAAGTTTCCTCAGGATGTTTTCTATTCAAGCTGTGACCCTCCTTAGTCTTTATGATCTTACATTTCCTTCTATGAAATAAAAAAAAGCATGGCCTAATTGAAACTACTGTGTCAAGCACATCCAGTGTCAGTGGTCTGTAAAAGCCTGAATGTCCTTGAGTCACATTTGCAGGCACGTTGTCTGCTAGGTATTTACATTCCTGCACTAGCATGAATAAATGGACTATGGCTGCAGATTTGTAATGCTGTTTCTTTTATTTTTTTAATTTATGCCTTATACTTCTGCAGAAGCACTTTCCTTTAGTCTTACTGTCATTAAGGTTATATATCTCAGGGTGATATATATGTGTGTGCATTTGTCCAGCTTTTCTTGCCTTGCTGTTATTTCAGTTTATTAATAATTGAGGATTTTCAAACTGCTCGGTACTGGATAAATCCCTCCCCCTTTATTTAAGGATGATAAATTAAGCTATCTAAAGAATGACTCATTACAAGTATACATCCTGTTGGTGCCACCACCCTCCTACACATAATAACTATTGAAGTTTACAATGTGATGCACTGTCAGCACTTTCAAAGCAGGGTATCAGTGCTGGCAGTTGCAGTGCCTGAATACCTTACTGGCACTGGTTACCCATGGCAACTAAAAAGATCTATTTATGGTGATAATGGCTTGTTGTTCTGTTTGATACTTTTGCTGTATTCCTTCCTGTTTCAGTTTCAACATGAGTCTATAGATTTAAAATTCATTTCAAAAAGCAGAATAGTGAACACAAATTCACTCTTGGTATTTGTACAAATGTGGAGTAACAGGAATACAACATTGTCTCATTGCAGATTTTATCATTGTAACAACCACCCACCCCTGATCCTAAACTAATGAAATTAAATCATTCCACCTTGTTTATGAGAGTATCCTTTTTTATTTTGTTGTTTACTAGTAAGCACTCACCCTGTTAGTTTTGGAAAGGGTAAAGAAGTAAAGCACATCATGATTTCTACTGTCTGCATGTCCATTATATGCAGATCATCATAATTTCTAATTGTCATTAGTAGTATTTTAAGCAAACTATCCCAAAGATAGGGAAGATAATAACTTGATTCTAAGCTATTGATACAATGTATTTGGATATAACGCTCAATTTAATTTGTAAGCTAATGAACATTTTCCCTGCTACAAGCCGTTGATAATTGGCAAGTATTTTTAATTGGCAAAGCTGAACTGAAAATATTTTGGATTGCTCAATCAAACTCAGTGTAACCATAATGTCTTTTGGCAGCTTTTTATACCATAGTGTGCTTAACACCAGAATATCTTCCTCTCCCTCTTTCAACTGTTAGATATCCAATAATGGAAATGAAAGTAGAAATACCAGAATGGCCTTGCTTTACCACTCTCCATCATTTTTCAAAGATCATGGAGAACAAGAGAGGTTCCTGAATACTGGAGGAAAGCCAATCTCACTCCAGTCTTCAAAAAGGGAAAGAAGGAAGACCCTGGAAATTACAGGCCTGTCAGTCTCACCTCGATCCCTGGAAAGGTGATGGAGCAGCTCATTCTGGAGATCATATCTTGGTACATGGAAGAAAAGGGTATCAAGAGTAGCCAGCATGGATTTACCAGAAAGTAGTCATGATTGACTAATCTGATAGCCTTCTATGATGGTGTGACTGAATGGATAGATGCAAGAAGAACAGTGGATGTTGTCTACCTTGACTTTATCAAGGCTTTTAACACTGTCTCCCATAACATCCTAGTGGGTAAACTCAGGAATTGTGGGTTAGAGGATGGGATGGTGAGATGGGTTGAGAAGTGGCTAAACAATAGAACTCAGAAGATCAGTGGCACAGAGTCCAGTTGGCGACCTATAGATAGTGGTGTTCCCCAGTGGTCAGTTCTGGGTCCAGTCTTATTCAACATCTTCATCAATGACCTGGATGAAGGAATAGTGTCCCTCAGCAAATTTGCTGTTGATATGAAACTGGGAGGAGTGGCTTATACACCAGAAGGCTGTGCTGCCATCCAGTGATATCTGGACAGACTGGAGAGCTGGGCAAAGACAAAACAAATGAAGTTCAACAAGGGCACCTGGGAAAGAATAACACCACGCTTCAGTACAGGTTAGGGGTTGACCTCCTGGAAAACAGCTCCATACAGAAGGACCTTGGTGTCCTGTTGGACAATAAGTTATCCATGGAACAGCAATGTGCCCTTATGGTGAGGAAGGCAAATGGTATCCTGCGGTACATAAAGAAGAGTGTGACCAGCAGTTTGAAGGAGGTTCTCCACCTCCTCTTCTCTGCCCTAGGGAGACCACATCTGGAGTATCGCGTTCAGTTCTAGTCTCCCCAGTTCAAAAGGGACAGGGAAATACTAGAGAGAGTCCAACGGAGGCTACAAGGATGATTAAGGGACTGGAACATCTCTCTTATCGGGAGAGGCTGAGAGCACTGTGGCAGTTTAGTCTGGAAAAGAGAAGCCTGAGAGGAGATCTTATTCATGTTTACAAATCTCTGTAGGGTGGATGTCAAGTAGAAGGGGCTGGTCTCTTTTCAGTGGTTCCCTGTGATAGGACAAGAGGTAATAGTCAGAATCTGGAACACAGGAAGTTCCATCTCAACATGAGATAAAAATTATTTTCTGTGAGGGTGATGGATGACATCCACAGTCCTAAGGAATTTAATTCATTTTTTCATAAGGCAGTAATGTAAAATTCAGAAATCCTACATACTATTATCCCTGAAAGTCTGCGCAACACTATCTTTAACTGGGTGTCCTAGAGAAACCAGCTATTCCCAGGGAGATAGGAAATAAATAAACCATCTTCAAGATGTTTGGGTAAAACACTTTGTGATGGAAGTTCATGGAGCTTTTTTTGTGAAAAAGGGAAAAACAGTTTAGGCCACTGTATAACTATATTCATGCAATACCAAGACTAGCCTCTCCCCACACATATAATAACCATCTTTTACTGAAAAAATTTGTAAGAATTAAATTTTTAGTTTTGTGAGAAACTTGAAGATCTGCTCCTCTCTGCATTGTTTCTGTTTCCACCTTCATAAGTAAAATATAAGAAGTCCAGCCTTAGATGTAGATAATCCTGTGCTATCACTTATGCCAGGACAAAACTCACATAAAATAATGCTATCCTTATTTACTAGTATTTTACACCAGTCTTCTCCTTTCTTTGTTCTAGCATGATCAATAGCCTGAAGTGTATGAGAAAAGCCTTATTATAGTAGGCTCTATTCTACCCATTTTGAACCCAGTGCAATGGTAATTTGATTATGCTGAGGCTGAGATCAATCTAAGTTCTGCTGTAGAACACAGATCATCAATTTTGATTTCACTGACCAAGCATCTTCTCTACTGTGAAGCTTTATGAATGATGGACCACATCAATGAACACTTACTCTGAGAATTGCTCCATATGTTGTAGCACAGGGATGATTCACCTCATTCATTCAAGGACTGCTTGAGTGAAGGGAAGGAATGGTATAGTGTTTGGTTATATATCAGAGACATTTTGTATATTGTAATTTTCAGGCTCAGAGGTGTGGAATTTCTGTGTACTGGGTATCACAAAGAAACAGAATGTGATCACTACTACCGAAATCATTGGGAGAAACTAGTGGCACTGTTCAGACATAGGGGACCGTGGATTTCAGTATCATAAGTATAATCTGTGATTCATGTGACACAGGCCTTTCTGTTGGTTTTTGTCAACCTCACTTCTGTCCCTGAAAAAAAGTCATGAAAAGCTGGAAAGTAGCTTTGCAGGAAAAGACCTGGGTGTCCTGGTCATCAGCAACCTCAGCAGGAGTCAACAGGGTACCCCTGCAGCAAAGGAAGCCATCTACATACTGGACTGCATCAGTGCAGAAAAAAGTGTAGCCAGCAAGCAGTTCCAGGGCAGTGATCCTGCCCCTCTATTTAGAACTTGTGAGACCACATTTATGTATTTTGTCCTGTTTCCAGCTCCTCAGCAAATTTAAAACGTTGCTATACTGTAGCAAGTCCAGTGAAAGACCACCAAGCTGGAACATATAGAGTATAAGGAAAGCTGAGGAAACTGAATTTACTTGGCCTTAAGAGAGATGGTCAAGGGGGATCTTTTTGCTGTCTGCAACTATCCATTAGGAGCATGTAAAAAAGACAGATCCAGAGGTGCAGACTGGAAGGAAAAGATGCAGCGGTAACTAGCTGGAACACAGGAAACTACAAGCTTATTGAGGGGAAAAAATATGATAAGAGTAGTCAAATATTGGAGCTGGTTGCCCAGAGAGGCTGTGGGAACTCAGTCCTTGGACATACTCAGACCTTGACGATAAAAGGTCCTGAGCACACTGCTGTATTGGACTTGGTGTGAGAAGGAGGTGAGACTGGGGGTGCCTCCAGGGTCTCTCCCTTTCTACCTTCACGATGCTGAGATTGTTACCTACGTCATTCTGTTTTGTTGCATTGATGACTTTTTGCTTTTTCATCACAAAAAAATATTACAACTCAGAGCCTTTCACAAGGCTATGTAACACTGTCTCCCACACAGACTACATTATACTTTCCATCCTTACATTAATTTCCATATCTTAGTCTACATCTGCACTAGGTAACTGAGCAGTGGCAGGCCATGCTAAGTCCCCATGTCCAGGTGCCACATTTGGTCCCCAGCCACTCTAAGTGCTCTTAACCTCCAGAACTGCTGATGACACCCATACTTCCCTTTGGCATTTTTTGGTGTGTGCTGCCTCCCACATCATTCCAAGGAGCTGTTTGGCTGAGTGCAAGCTGACCTGGGCCAAAACTGTGCAAGGGCCTTAATAACACGGACAGCCACATCCCAGCAACTGTACTATAAACAACATCAGTATTTAGGTTGGTGTGCAAAGGAGGATAAGCTGTCCATTTTACTGATTGGAAGAGACATCTACTGTAAATAGTGCTCAATAAAAACCAAGTTTTTTCACCCGCCACACAGAACTGATACAGGAATCCCAGGTAACTGGTTGTGCATGTGGTTCTGTTTTTTTAAGCAAACAGGCATATGTTGGTAAGAAAGTCTCTGTAAATATTGTCCTTTCAGATTTTTTCTTTATCTTGTTCTCCTTTGCTGATTTATTTTACATATAGAACATTGCTTGTATAAGGAAAACAATATTGTTAACATCCAAATTATGTGATTATTCAGGTTGCTCAAAATACACAGAAAGTGACCTATAGGGAGACATCTATAGACTCAATGATATATACAAATGGTTATTTCAATGTTTCTCATTCGTACAGCTGACACTGTGTTGTGCAGAAGTGAATTCTAGGGGAACAAATATGGAAAATTATGTTACTGAGACATCATTATATTTCCATATTACTGGTAAAACTGACAGGGGGATGATAAGGAAGGAAATACAGCAAAGCTCATCATGTTTTGGGAGATATTATTAAATTAAGCTGCAACTTGAGCAATAATTAATTAATGCAAAGCGGAAGATATAGGGTGGAGATCTCAAAACAACTCAGCATCAGCCTGACTTTGTTCTGATTGAAGTCAAATTGACTTGTTCCCAGTGACGTCAATAGATCAGTACCAAGTATTTCTGACAACCTAATCTTTAATATTCATTAGCCCAAATTCTCAAGAATCATTTGTGGTTTCAGATGTCCAACATAAAGCACTGTAATAATATCCTCCTGATACAGGTGTTCAGCATTGAGATTACCTGGTTCAGTAGAAGTCTGCTAACCAAAAATTACAAATCAAATTTGAACAGTTAAACCTTAGGGAAGTATTTGCTGTAGTGTCTCCCAGCATCTATGATAAACTGAAATTGTATTTGCACTTAGTTCAAGGAACTGAAGTGCTTTGATTTTGAATAGCCTTCAACAATATATTTTGTTTTGATTCTTTCATAGCTCTCATGGAAAATTACAGTTTCTGCAGAAACTGCTTTTTCTTTTGAAGTGATTTTTCTTAGCAAAATTCCAAAGCAGCTCTACTAATTAGACATGCTCAATCACAACCAAGGAATATCAACATGTATTACAAATGCTCTAGAAGTCAACATGGAGAGTAAGTTATTTTTTAAAGCAAGTATCTATCCAGTACCTTAAGGGGGCCTACAAGATAGCTGGTGAGGGACTTTTTAGGATGTCAGTTAATGTCAGGACTAGAGGGAATGGATCAAAACTAGAGGTGGGTTGATTCAGATTAGACATTAAGGAAGAAGTTCTTTACTATGACGGTGGTGAGACACTGGAACAGGTTACCCAGAGAGGTGGTAGAAGCCCCATCCCTGGAAGTTTTTAAGGCCAAGCTGGATGGGGCTCTGAGCAACCTGATTTAGTGGGAGGTGTCCCTGCCCCTGGCAGGGGGGTTGGAACTAGATGATCTTTAAGGTCCCTTCCAACCCTGGAAATTCTGATTCTATGATTCTAAGTATACCTTTTGTCCCTTTCACTGCAGTGACATTCAGTATATACTGAGTAGTCACCACCTTCAGCTCTAGTGCAGGGTCCCACTGACTTCTCCTGGCAGTCACAGGAATGGATATACAAATGGAACAAGGTACACTGCAAAACACTTCATAGGGGCTTTTGAAAAAAAACCCAAACACACCAGCAGTTACATCTCTTTACAAAGTACAGAAAACCCTTCTTTTTAGTCCATCTCTACACCTCTAATTCCATGCAAGATCCATCCAATACTTAAATCTTCAAGACACAACCATGAAATAACTTATTTTAAGCAACAATTGATGCCCACACAATATCATTCTTTGACATGAAATACAAGTTTCAAGAAATGCATTTGCAGTGAGGGAGATTCCATTGCTCTTCTGCCAATCCAGCAATCTGGAACAGCAAACATGGAAAATTTTGTCTCATCTGTTGAATTTGTTACCCTTACTGTTAGCTGTGTTTCAACATTGTTCTTACTTGGATAAGAAAACAAGCTACTGATGTGACAACACATGTCCTAACCCATGACACCTCTAAATGCAAGTCTCACAGCATGTGTTATAGGTGTAAGATTGATTAGATAGTCTGGATATTTTTGTGGCTCTTACAGGGTCCCACAAAAAGGTTTATGATCTTTCCAAAAAGCAGCTTTATCTACAAAGCATGTAGCAGCTCAAACAGCAGAGGGTGCTTTGTAAGCGAACAGAAAACACTTGATCTAAAATTATTGCTGTAGATAGATCCTCAGCTGTGTGGATACTGTACAACCAGCTCTGTTCATGAAGGGGCAGATTCAATGGCTCACTGCTTATTAGAATTGTTTCAGATCCACAATAAATCTCTGAAAATCATCCCCATAATTTGACATACAGGGGATAAAATTCTACATATAGGTGATAGCTCCATATTTTTAAATAAGGTGGACAGTATGTTATAAAATAATGTGTTATTCATAGATTCAGACTGTTTCAAAAGCTTAATAAAGAATTTGATTAATAGTACAGGCACATGTCTCACATATTTATACCCTGGTATACATACCAATATCATGTATAACAGTAGATACTTCTAATATGCTCCTGTGTTTTAAGCACTTGCAGAGACTCAACTTGCAGAGCAGTTGAGTCAAATTGCAAAACAAAGCTAAGCACAACAAACTGTTATCATTCTACAAAGAGGGTGGGTTGACACCCTTCAGAAGAACCTCTATTACTCCACCATTATGATGATTTGGAACAGTTTTGGGAAAAAAAGTTTACATGGCCAGAGCTGCATATTATGAATGAGCTGTGATCATGGAATACCATCTAAAGTATAAAAATGAATCTTCATGCAAAATGAAAAAAGCTGGTCTACCCTGCATATCACAAAAATAGTTAAACTTACTGGCAATTTGCTGCTATCTAAGGCATTCAGCTACTCTAGGTGAAAATAGAATAGACTTGTTCCTAGGAAATTGTGAGCTTTTGAAACAGTTGTGCAGGTATTTTGTAATGGACTATATATGCTAAAAAGTGCTATACACATCTAGAACTAAATCTACGGGTTTTCCACAGGAACATGGGGAATGATATTATCTGAAGTGTCACAAATGCATAGACCTATGTAAGAAATAAATCATAGTTTTGAGGAAACTTTTTTAAGAGACAGAGGGTTTTAGAATACAAGTTTAAACCACCATCCAATATTTGCTGCCGCTCATTCATCTGACTTCTCCATACTTCTTTCATACATAGTTGACTGGGTGTTCTTTTTTTATAAATCTCCTTTGAGTTAATTTGCATGTTTACCATTTTTTCTTTCTTTGATTCTTTTTCCCCTCTTTAATATTGCCATAGACTGTTCCCATTTAATTTCTCTGCAGTGTTTCCAGGCATGGAGGCAAACAAGTGGGAAATGGAGGACAGGGTGAAGGAATAATTAGAACTTTAGTGCTAATGTTTATTACAATTTTGCAATCACAGTTTTTTAACTATGATGACTTTCATCAGCTGAGGATCTCATCTAGAAAGCTTTGGATGGAAAGGTGGAAGAAACTAGGTTTTGGGACCATCCATTTCACCTTCTCATAATGACTGAAGTGATAGATGTTATTTTGAATAAGGAGCTCGAATGAAAGGAAAACCAGAAGACATCAAAGACATGGAGAAGCCTGTTTGAATCATATGAATAAGAAATGGAAGAGGAAGGAAATACTATCTGGCATAGTCTTTAGAAGACAGCAACAGGCAGATTCACTCAGGATGTCATTGGGGAAAAACAATTACTGAGGTAGGAAGCACACCACAGAGTATGGAAAAAGCCCAGGACAAGAGTTCTCTCACATCCAAACTTTTTAAACTGAAGACTTCACTTATAGTTTCATATTTTTATTTCTCTTACATTTCTGCTTGAAAGATCCATTTCTGCTATTTAATTTCCCTTGAGTTGCAGCTTCTGCCTACACATGCCATGACCACATCATGACACCTTAGTCTGAGGACAAGGTCAGGGCTAGAGATGAACATGTAGATCATCATGTTTGACTTCCATCAGTAATATATCCTCAGCAAAACAGGTCTGAATTCTTATCTGTGTTGTGTGTTTTTTAGAAGTGTTAATAAATGCCTTCAAGTCCCTAACTTAAGTTATTCTGTTAGCTACTTCTCTTCATGAAGAAAACTTCGCTGTACTTTTGTAGTATGAAGTTGCAACCTTTTTCTCTGGTCATCTATTTCCAGAAAACTCTTCCATATTAGGGTCTTATAAGACACAATGAAGCATTTCTATTTATTTATTTATTTAATAAGATAACCTAGATATGTAAATCTTCCATTGTAGAGAACATTCATGTATTAAAAAAAAAAAAAAAAAAAAAATTACAGCTCTTACCAACTCTTTCTGGTTAAGCATAAGCACTGACTGCAGTATTGCACTAATAATGTTTCCTTGTTATTGTTATTTTCTGGTAATGAGGCATTTTTTGCATAGGTAGTGGTTGTTGTTACAAACAGAAAGTAAATGCAATATATAGTTTTGTCCTGTTGTAGACAGGAATGAAAGGTAATAAACAGCACATCTATATTAAAGATAAACACTGAGTACAAAACCTCAGGGAATTTTCAGATGGAGAGAGCATTCCACACTAAAATGAGAGGGAGGATCCAACATTAAACCTATACTGTGGTGGTGGAAGGACATCAACAGACAAAGATACAGTAAGGGAAAAGGAGACATTACAATAAAGGGTGTATTAGAGCTCCAACAAGTACTAGGATTGAGGAGAGGCAAGGAAAAGAAGAGTTAGTGAGATGAGTGATGACATGGATGGTAAAGGGAGGGGGGAAGCAATGGGACACAAAGGCAGAGGAAAAAGCTTGTTATGGCAGGAGTCACCAGTTGGCATTGTTACACATAATCTTAAAGGTTGCTTTCCTTGGCATATAAGCATGTTTTTATTTCAGGAGGAAATAAAGAAAAACAGTGTTTTAACTGTTATAAATGTCTAAAGAAGAAATAATAACAAGCAATGGAGATAGAGACAATGCTGGAGATGTAAACTTTGGAGGAACTAGACAGGAAGGTTTGATTTTAAAGTTTAAAAAAATAATAATAAAAAATTACTAGCTCTTCAAGGATGATTTTGTTGATCCATGAGTGGTGTATATGCACAAGAACTGAGCTAGAAATACAGGCAAATGCCGCTTGGTTTTTGGTTTTTTGTTTGTTTGTTTGTTTGGGGTTTTTTTTGTGGTTTTTTGTTGTTGTGTTTTTTTTTTTTTTTTTTTCAGTAGTGAATCTATAAGGCAGATCCTGTTCTTCAGTAGAAATGCAATCTGATGACATCAGGAAGGATGTAAGGCCTGAAGACAAGAATCAAGTACATAGAGGAGAAAGAGTATGAAGTGGAAGAATAGCAACATTAGAAAAGAACAGAAAAAACATTGGATACAATCAAGGGGTAGTGAAGCATATCTGCAAGTCAAGGCAGTTAATAGAACAGCAAATACAGAACAATTAAAATGGATCAAAATACCACGGAGAAGTGATATGCTGCCAAAATAACATAGGTACAACATTACAGTGTTGTTTAGGTCTGTTCTGAAAGGGCTAACATATTTAACTCATACAAACTGCACTAGAAATTAGGACTTGGAGAAAAGAGCATTGCTGGAGGTAGGAAAGAGTTTGGAGGAGTGTGAAGGGAGCATCTGCAACAAAAACTACTTGCATTGCTGCTGAATGGCAGAATTTTGCTTTTATAATGCAAAATGAAACTACTCCGTTTAATACTATTTCTCTTTGGTTTTCAAGACTGATCCGGGGCTTTTTGCTTTGCCAGTTCTTGTGCATAGTCCAGTGATAGATTTCAGTTCCCTAAGTGAAAATAAAACAAAACAACAAATGGATTTTAAAAGACTGCCCTCTTGCCAGAGAGTAAAACCCCTAATGAAGAAGTCCAAGAGATGGTCTCTGAGGCAAGCTGCTTACTATTCAAAAGGAAGCTGGGAACAGAGGATGTAAACAAATGTATTCCCACCCTTCTCTGGGCAGAATATTCAATGTGTGTTCATTCCAGATTTCCCTTCTTCCTGTAGCCTGACCTTTATGATAACTCAGATGACAAAACAAAAACCTAAGAGTTCTTCATAGCCTTGACTGCTTATGGAGATTCCCAGAAAAGCTCACCTCTCATAGTGTAAGGTTCTCTAGCAGAGTATGCTTCAAACACCTGTATGTTCTGCTATAATAAATTACACTTAATTGCATACAGTAGTCAAAATCCTTCTAGATAAATCTTGGATGCACTGAAATCAGACCTCTTCACTCCTTCTCACTCAATGGACAACCTCTGCTTTGAGTTCAAGCTGCAGCACAGAGTTGTCCAAGGTGCCTACAGCCCTGCAGCCTGCCCTTTCCTTACAGCAAAACTGGGAACTCAAAGGCTGATTAGCAGGGCAAGCTAAACTAAGCCTACTGCTAACTGGGTAGCAGCTTTCTAGGGTGACATCCTGAAGCAGACTGTTCAGTACGTGTACAGCTACCTCCACAGGCTGTGGAGACAGTCCTGAGTTCCCTCTCTGCTTTCCCACTATGGCCTAACTGATAAGGGTCATTCAGCCCACTAAGGCTCAAGTCACTCTTCCCTTAACACTTTTAACCTACAAACCCCACACAGCAGGAAAAAAACAAAACAAAAACAAACAAACAAACAAACAAACAAACAAAACAAACAAACAAACAAAAACACTAAAACAAAAATAAATCAATCAAACAAAAAAACCAAGTAGCTGAAAATAGTGTAAAATAATAGTAAGAAAGGGTAAGTCTTGGAGAGTTCATGGTATCAGAGTTGGAGATATTGAGCCTTTGGAAGATGAAACAAGCTTGGAGAGGAGAGGAGAGAAGGGCCATGCAGACTGCCCATGACAGGATGGGCTGCTCTCAGGTGATTTGGGCTACCTTCACTGTGGCCCCACACTGCTCTCATTCTCAATTTCTCCTGTTAAAAGGATGGCTCTTCTGTGTCCAGATATATCTTACAACCACATCCATACATTTTTCCTGACCTTAGTTCTATCTCTTGCACTCAATTCATAATGAAGTTTTGAGGGACATACTCAACCTTTAGAAATTCCAACTCTGACTAATCTTAGCTGGTTTCAGGGTCCTCTTTTTGGCTATTCAGCTGTGCCTAGCCCTCCTTCCCACTCTACTCCAGGAGTCCTTCCAGAACTACCTGCTCTTAGGAGGGCCATCATTTAAATAGCATTTGCTATTTTCAGCTAATTGGGGCCTGCTCTACTTAAAAGCATATTACACCTGCTGGTATTTAAAGTAACTTAAGTAAAGGAATGAAAGAACTAATACATGCCTCTGCCCATTTGTTCTTACCTCCACATAGACTCATGGACCATTCAGCATCTCCTTCTGACATAAGCAAGTAGTTATATTCTTAGGACACAAGACTAAAAGGAACTGCATCATATTTAGAGGCTCTCTTTTATAGGAAAACATTTTTAACACTGTAATGAAAATGGTCGGTCAGCAAGATCTGTGAGCAGCAGTTTATGTTTCTGTAATAGTACTTTCCTAGGTCCAGATTCAATCTATTCATATTTTTGTTCTGTTCTCTGTAGTCAGTAAACTTAAAGGTCAGTATAACATAACATCGAAATCAGGATTGTATCACGTGAAGGGGCAACAAAACAAACTAATGTGCTTTGAGCTGGTGAGCCCATGTGATGTAGCTGACTAGTTCCTCATTGCTTTCTATATGTAATTGTCCTGTTACTTGCATCTCACTGATACAAGCCAAAAGAGAAGCATCACTGCCATTGCTCAGTATTAATGCTTTGTGATGCCATTAGTTCCCAAGAAAGGAATGTTTTTCAGATTACCGGAAACTGGGGAAACAGGGTATGTAAAAAAACTAAAAATACAAGTGAACAAACAAAGAACAATGGTTGCTAGGGAATTCAACAGAATCAACAGGCATGATCATGCTCTTTCAGCCCTCAAAAATGTATCTGAATGAAGTACTGGATCACTTCCAAGCTAAAGCAATAGTAACAAGGTAGCACAAGTATACATCTCTTATACATTGTAAAGACCACTTCCTGTGAATAAAAATAATAATAAAAAAAAAAAGGCAACTACATCTTTAAAGAAGTAAAACAGTGTAAAGTCAGTGAAGAAGCTCCTGTGTGGCACAAGAAACTCTCAAATCCTCTAGGCAAATGATACAAATTTAAAAAGAATATTTTCAAACAATAATCTCTGTATGAATTTAAGAATCTCCACCTGAAGGTAGAAATATCAGGATATGGATAATCTCCCAGTTCTTCAAAAGGATCAATCTCCTATCATTTGCATTTTCACACAGGAAAATACACATTGGCTTATGAAGGGGACATATCCATTGTTTAAAGTAGCGTGTTGCTATTTCTGCTGTTCCCTTCTACTCATCTGCAAATTTAATCTCAGTTCTCCTGAATTTTGGCACATGCCTTTCTTTCTTAGACTTCACTGTCTATGTATTTAAAAGTTTTTCGGTATTGGGAAATAAAGCAGATTAGAGAGGATACCTTTCTTTCTATAAGTTTTATAGTTCTAGATATATTATTAACAACTAATTTGTTTGCCTTTAAAATTTTAGAGGTGGCCATGAGCAAACATGAGCATGGGAAGATGAGACTTAAGGGACATATGGAGAACAGATCTTAACAAGAAAGAACTCAAAAGATAAAGTCAATCACCGTCACTGCTACTCATTTACTTCTTTTTTTGGTAAAAATACCAGAACAATTTTTCCACATGCAAAGCACCACTCACTCACCTTACAGCCTAGACACAACACCATCACATTACGGTCTCCAAATCAGTGCTGCTAATCTAGTTTAAGATCACACTTACTATCTTTCATGAATAGAAGTTTGCCTGTGACTTTATACACAGAAGGTCACATTCCAAAACCACTCAATTTTGCATGTATTAAGGACAAGTTCATAGCAAATGAAATCTGGATTAACCTCTTAAATGACGGGACAGAA
The DNA here is from genome assembly GCA_024605025.1 of Megaceryle maxima. Lineage (NCBI taxonomy): Eukaryota > Metazoa > Chordata > Aves > Coraciiformes > Cerylidae > Megaceryle > Megaceryle maxima. The sequence continues at coordinate 11,892 of JANHGN010018641.1, read as the reverse complement.
TTATGGCTCTTCCACCCTGGAGATAGAGTTATGGGACTTAAAGCTGAGACAAATCATCTGATGGTAGGTCTTATTTTGTTATTTGTTTTGGTATGCAATCTAATATTTGCCTAGGCTAATTATTTGAAAATCTATAATGCATTGTCTGCCTGTGAAATTTTCAATGAATCAGCCCCAGATCATAGCTCTTGTTTTTGTTCTGTCTTATCAGGCAAGAGATGGAATCAATGGAGGGAGACAATGACAATAAGCTCTCTAGAACATACCAAGTTGGGTGATTCAGCACAGTGTCTCCACACACTGTAATTAAAAGGCAGGCAGACACACATTTTCAGTAATGTGAAGGAAAGTGTCTTCTAATTGCTGGGTTTTTTCCAATTGAAATACACTTGTTTAACCTATAGTGCAATCCATCCCTTCCTACCACTATGTGTCATCGATGAATCTGGAGGTTTATTCAAACTCTTTATCAAACTCCCTGGATCATTTTATACAGGGAAGCTTTAAAGCATGTGTTAGCATTCTGCAGAGTTGTCTCAGTCAGTCTATACAGGCATTTTCAATACCTTTACTAGAAATTCCGAAAGGATGGACAAATCCATTTCAAATCAGGCCTGAGAGTATTTAATGATTATAGATGAGAATCGTGCTATCATCAAGTCCTACATGGAGTATATGCATCTATTTACACCTCTCTATGTAGGCGGAATGGTTTGTTCTCACATACCCTGGCAAAGATACATTTGCATACAGAGCCTACTCACAGTCCATATCAACTCTGAAGCATTTGGCACCATGTTGCATTATATTTAATGTTAACACTTATGTTAGGGAAGGATATACCAGGAATACAGAACAGTAGTGTAGGAGCATTGCTTGCTTTCAGCTTCTCTCCCTTTCCAGCTTGCTATCATCATATTATTCTGTGCAATACAACACTAATTTATATTAAATGTTAACTTTTCTTTTTGTAGAGCATAATTAATTTTTTTCCCCATTGCTTTTATTTTGCTGATTCCAAATGATCCAGCTGCTGTTTAGTCCTGGGAAGATGTCATTACTGTGTGAAGGCTTTTTTGTTTGGTTGTTTTTTTCTTTGCTTTTGTTTGTTTGTTTGCTTGCTTTATTCTCTAATACTTGTACACATGAATACATTTAATTTTGGACTTGATCTAGTGTTCCAGAGCTACATATTTCATGACCTTTGCCAAAGCAATTATGTAGGCTAAATTAACTGAAGAACTCTTGTACTGCTGCTAATTCAAAGGATTTTGAATTTTCAGCCACTTTTCAGCAAAGGCCCAAGAAAAAATTTCTAGATTGAGATTAGGACCTGAAATTAAATCAGAAAAGGACAATCAGCACAAAGAGAAGTATATCAGTTAAATGATTTTTTTTTCTGCATATAAAATAAACATTCCTTTTAAATAAAGGGATTCTTTCAGTTGTAATTTAAAACATGTATAAAAAAGGAAAAGGGTGAAGAGTAACCCAAGGAAGAGAGTTCAATACTGGCTTTTTGACCTGCATTGAGAATACTTTGGTTTCAATGATAGACTAAGAGAGGCTCCTGTTTTGTTTTGTTTTGTTTTGAGTATTTAGTCTTAAAGATTATTTTACTGAGGAAATTATGATGGAGCTTAAAGTTTTACTAAACATTATTTCCTTTTTTTTTTTTTTTTAATGATCAGTGTTGACTGAATAAAGTCTTAGGTTGTGTAGGGGCTTGCAGAGAAGAAAATTTTGCTGCAGCTTTTTTTGTTACTAACTAATGAGGGGGTGAGTGAGCTCATCTGTATCTGTTCACTTAGTGATGCTGAGGTCCAGGCTTTTACTAAAAAAGTGAAAAAGCCCCAGGCTGTGAAGCTATAACAGGTAGATTAGGTGTACAGTTCTCTGCTTGGTTTCTGATGCCTACTTAGTTTATAGTCAGCAATAATTATTAAAGATCATCCTGGCAGGTCACACAAGTAGCCTTGGGACATATTTATAGTGGGTATTTGTTCTTTTTGCCGTTGTTAGTAACCATCCTGTGGAGCTGCTGCACCAACACTGTCCTCAGGCTTGACAGGCGAGGCTGGAGCATGAAGAAAGGTAGCTCACACTGGCTGCAGGCTGAAAGAGGAAATCACTGATTGTCTATTTTGGATCTGTCTGGTTCTATGTGCCTACAGACACAGAGGCAAATGACAACCCTTCCCCCATACAGAGACAGAGGCCCAAACTGGCTTTCTTCCTGTTGACATAGATTTACCTTTTGATTCAGTTTTTCTGGCAATTTTTCTGCACACCTCTGAGACACTGAGAGTGCCTAATTCTGAAAGCAGTCTTGGTCCTGCTCCTAATAAAAGCATTAGAAATGTTGCCACTAACATTGATAGGTGCAGGACCAGACCAGTAGCTCACATGCATCATGTTTCCTGAAATATTAACTAGACCATGAGTTGCAGAATGACACACAGCATCCCTGCCAATCCCTTCAGGAGCTGTTTATGTGGAAAAGAAATCACCTGGCATTTCTGATCTGCTTTGGCTTACCAGTTTTTAAGGGATTTCACAGAATTTAATTGAATGAAGTCTATAAATAATTATCCTTTCTTGCACTTGGAATTAAAAGGGTGACTTGGAAAGGATTTTGCTTTTGTTTTGAAATTATACTTGCCTTCTTTCTGGCTTCTTTAAGAACATCACAGGGAAAAGGCTAAAGGTTTTATTGTGGTTTTAGATCATATCTGACAGCTCTTGGCCTTCTTTTATGGACAGGGAAGAATCTCCTGACTGTCTCACAGAATGAGTATCAGCTCCCAAAATTTAACAGCTAAAGGCTCAACATACCCACTGACTTCCTTCTTCCAAAGTACTACTGAAATAAAATACATATGAACAGGGGCACCAAAAGGTGAGGAAACAAGAAATCTGCCTGCTACCCTTTCCATTCCTAAATGTGTTTGAAAGCATGCCTCCTTTAAACAGTCTTTTCTTCTATCCTATGTGAGCAAGTTAGATAGAGTAAACATGTCTGTGCAGTGATAAGACAAAGAGAGCCATGTATCATTTCATCCCAAGGGAAGGAGCATCTGGTGCATCACAGATTTGTCAGGAATTAGATTGGGAGTCACAATAATATGATTTTTAATCTTGTTTGACTTAAAACTGTGTTTTATAATCAGTGTAATAGAAAGGCACCACAGAGACACAGAGATTAGCTGTAGAGAAGAAAAACAATAGTACACATGGCTCTGATGTATTTCTATTTGAATTAGATAGTGGCACTTTAACAGCTTAGAGAGCTGCATATAGAATCTCAGTTTAGCAATCACACTGTCCAGCACTAGAAATTCTTGTAAAGCATTGTCGAAGTCAGACAGAAGCAAACTCTGAGCAATTTAGAAGTTCAATAAAGGATTCAGTATGTAATAAATCACAAAGAACATAGATCATATTGAGCAGCTACAGCTACCAGCAATGTCAAGCATTTGAACAGAAAGGAGCATTTGATAATAGAGGACATTTAATGAAAGAATGCATATTCTTTAATTAGAGAGTGGAAGGGAATCAGGACAAATTCTACATATGACTTTAGACTTTCCTTTTGTGTGATTTTTTTTGACTTCTGGCTCATGAACATAGGCAGAATGATCATGGACACCCTTTGTCTGTGGAACAGAAATAGGGATTTATCACCCTAGAGGAACTGCCACTGTAGAAATGCCTGTTTCAACATTGTTAAAAGCTGAACATATTTGGCAGTGGAGTAAAGACTTAGGAATTCTTTTAAACCCATCTTTTGATCCAAACTTGTATTGTAAATAACAAAGCAGCAGCTGCAAAGGATTCTCAGTTTCCACCATTAACTTGGTAGGCAGAGACTTTTCTTCCTCTAAGTACATTTAAAACTTGCTGAGCTGATTCCACAAAGCTTATATACACCTATAAGAGCAAATAAAAGTAAAATATGAGCTTTTTGTTCTTATTATTTTAGTGGATCTACTCCTACACTTATTACACTAGCAAATCTTTCTTTAATAATAGAAGTTTTACAAGAATTGGTGTTACAGAATCAGGGCTAAGTGTACACTGAATGGTTTGCTTCTGCTGACAGTCAAGTTACATGCCATCAGTATTCTGTGGAAAAAAATAGAGTGAAATTGAATTTTTACAAGTTAAGTTTTAGAGAGAGGAGAAATCATATGGTCTACTTGAGAAAAAGGCTAATGAGGCTTATTTTGAAAAAATGCTTTAGACTGCAGAAGAGAAAAAGATCCAGAGTTTTAACTTAGTCAGAAAACCTAAGCCTGTACTCCATGAGGTACGGACCTGTGGTCAGTTCAGCTGTGGACAATTCTGTTTCTATCCATGCTCAGCCACATCTCTTTCTTCTAGTGTTAAGCAGCTCAGTACTCATGCATGTTAAGCAACTCAAAACTCATGGCTCATGGCTCAGCCTTCAAAGATATATAACATGGACAAACTCTTCGCTATCTCCCAAGGAATTGCTCTCTCCTAGCAAAGGCAGAGCCTTCACTTTTTTTTTCTCAGCAGCTTAGTGTTCAACTAAACAAGCAGAGTTCCTTTGCTCACAAGAAGGAATTAAAGCCTATACCATGTCTTACTAGGACAGGACACTCCACCCAACTGCAAACTGCAGTAGAGTGGGTAAATAGTAGGCACCTCTCCTCATCAGTTTGATACTCCACTGGGCCTGTATCCATTAAAGATAATTGAGTAAAGTTACTTGCCAGTGTGAAGGAATGAACTTAGTTCTTATTAAAAAAATAGGAAATAAACTGTTCTTTGAGTAGGGAGTACAACATGGGCTGTCTCCATTTTGTCAGGAACCCAGGCTATTTACCATACACTTGGAGAAGCAGACTCCACTGAACATAAGAAGATAATTGTGGGGTTTTTTTCACCTAAACTGTCTTCCACCTTTTCTGTTTCATGGTCAGGTAATGATCAAGTTACTTCATGGTCCATTGAAAACTCTAGGAACTGACCATTTCAGAAACTATACTTGCTTACTCCCCTTTTCGCAAGCCAAGTTTTGCCTATAACTCAAATCTTTGTAACTATCAGGGACATGAAATTACTTCACAAAGCATGAGGGTTTGAATGGAATACCTGCATAAACTCTTCTGAGTGAGTCCCTGGCCCAGTAATGAGGACAGCCAGGTACAATAATATCCTGAAACTGTACAAGAAATGTAATTGTTGGTGAGAAAGGTTTATCCTACTCCTGGCAGCAACTGAAGCAGAAATACACTTTTTGATTCCATAGAAATTCAAAGAATGCCTACACAGAGAGAATGTTGGATCCCAGAAGAGAATTGATGGGAAATGTGAATCTAGAAAGATATATATTTTTTATTTTCTTCTTTTCTGAGACTCAGGGAACAAAGTTATCAGCAAATATTTGGTATATTTAAGACAATAAGTAACAAGTTGTCTTCTTTTTCACAAAAAAAACCTTACCCTTCTTAAAATTTGCCAACACACTCCTTATTCTAATTCTGGCTTCTGTGATTTTACCCTGAACTCTGGCTACTCAATAAAGCCAGCTTTCACATGTCACATTACCAATTTGGTGCACATGTACCTTGCTAGCTGCATCCAGAGTAACATTAGGGTAACTGCTGTGGATGGCTTATTCATTAGTAGAAAAGAATTACATATATATGTATATCTCTAAGCTATTTCAGGTCCACTCTGAGCATTTGAAAACTTAGATGGATCAAATGGGTGTCTAAAATCTACATCTCAATGAACAAGCTCCATGTAACAAAAGTACCTTTTTGTCAGGAGCAACGTCTAGACATGGTGTTCTAGTTGCCATCAGTGGACAGAGCTGAGGCATATATTAAACTAACTAGTGGATCCAGTCAGAGAAGCTACTATTATTTTTCCAACATCATTGTTGTTGATGGACTGTCATTCAAGAACACTATATGCAGCTGTACAGAAAACCACAAGGAATATCCTATAACATGCGTTAGATACCACAACACTTATCTCCTGACCTTTCTGATTCTCAGCTGGAGATCAGAGAGTTCACCCTTCCCATTCCCCTTTCTTTCAAGATAAATTCAATGAGGCTGTCCCAGTTTTCACCTTATAGGGATTTTATTCACTGAATATGAGACTAATGTCTTCAGAAAATACTTCTGTCTTGGCAGCAATAGTAAATTTTGTTTCATGTTAGTTATGTATACCTCACACACTTAGCTTTAACTTACTGTAAATAGAATGAAGAGTGTCTTGTTGCTGAATAATTTATTACACATTAAATATGGCCTAAGGCAATAGAGTTTTCATGTTCCACAAAGGCCTTATATATTTCCTGCTGTTATAATTATGTAAAGGAAATACTGACAGTCTGAATTATGAAATACAGATTTTCCACTCAGCAACAGTTCAAAGATATATTGTGTATGAGGGTAATAAGCAAAGACAGGGGATTTCAAACATTATGTGTACTCTTATGGTAGGTACAGTATCTATTTAAATACCTCTTTTCTGCATAGTGAAGTTGCAGAACATGAAGAGACCTTCAGTTCCTCCAACAAAAGGGCATGGCTGACACTACTGACTCATATCCCATTTAGAGCCATATCTTTTGCTCTTTTCTTTGTTTCCTTGTCTCATTTTATCCTTCTTTTCATGTTTAATGAGACACAAAAATATCTTTACTGAGCATCTTTAATCTTCGAGCTGCTGCTCAAAGAAAAACATATTAAAGCTCACATTTCTGTGAGGCTAGAGATTTTTTTCACCTACCATAAGGTGTATGTATACCTGAAGTGGAGGGTAGTAACTCTTCTGAGAAGCAATGTCTCTTAAGATTACTCTTAAACAGCATATTACATTGATCTAGTACTGCAAAGTGCTGCATGACAAATCTTCAATGAAAAAAGATACTCCATTCTTGTGTTTAAATTAGACATGTAAATTTGTTGGAGCTAGTCATTCTTAAAATGTCAGGTGACAAAAAAGTTTCACTTCTACATCTCAAAGAACCAAATATTTTAGGAAACCAGGATCAATGGACTCTGAAGTCTCAGTGAGATCTGAAGAAAATACCAGTTGACATGGATAGGTTTTCAGCTGTGTAATGATTTCCATCAGAGTTCAATATGCATTATAAAATCTATGAAGGACATTATCTCTGTTTTACAAATGAGGAAGCTATGCAGAAACAGGTGATTTGATTTCCAAAGGTTGACAGCAAACTAGCATGATACAAACAGGAACACCCTGATCATAGAAACACAAAATCGTAGAATTGTCAGGGTTGGAAGGGACCTTAAAGATCATCTAGTTCCAACCCCCCTGCCAATGGCAGGGACACCCCCCACTAGATCAGCTTGCTCAGAGCCCCATCCAGTCTGGTCCTAAAGGAAGCCTGATGAATTCCCGGACCCTACTTTTCACATTGGGTTGTACTTCCTCTCATATATTTTTTTTATAGAGACATGTATGCTCCTTTTTCAATCTAGGCAAAGATATCCATTGATTTCAATGCTTTAAAATCTAATCTGGAATTCATTTTTTTCTTTTATAACAAGTCATCAGTCAGGGGACAAAGATATTTTGAAAATTATAAGCATGTAGATTCAAACAGATTTTTCTCTTATTTATTCAGGAGCAATATTTTTGTGTGTTTAAGTTTCTTTTCTTTTTAAAACAGATATTTAATGGAAGGCTTTCAGAAAACCTACACCTTTGGTAGGAAGTTTGCTAACTTTTCCAAATCCTCACAAAACATTCCTGGACAAATGGAATTTTGAAGATTTCCTATGATACTTTTGAGTCATGTATCATAATGTCTATGGAGATGATGCATCGTAAGATTTCTGTATTTCAGAGGATGGAAAAAGAAATGGTTTGACAATCAATGACATGCTGACATTTTTACACAAAACCTACTTGTGGTGAGTGACATTCACTATCCGATTGCCATATCAAATGCACTTTGTTCTATATATGGCATATATGAACCCTTAGTCATGCAGTCAAGGAACTTCATCCTCTCTATAACACTGTATGAAAGGAAAATAGGCTGAGAAAGCAATTCCAGCTGTTATAATGAGAGTAGGCTGGATTAAGTTTAACTGAATCATAAGTGCAGTGCAGTCACTAGGAGGGGAGAGTGAGTGAAGGCATATTTGGCACCTGTGAAAAACTGCAAAACAAGTGTGATTTAACTAAATGTCAGATTTAGGGAAGGGGGCTTGATTTACCCATACAGCGTCTCTGCTCTTCCTCGTACTTAAGCATTATGATTATTTAATTATATTGATCATGTACTATTTTTTTTTTAATTCTGCAGAATCACTGCCTCATTTAGTGTGTGGTACTCAGTAAAAAAGGCAGCTGTTCAATATTCCTTTTTATCCACTTTATTCACTGTGTGTGGTCTCATGCCTTATTTAGTTCACACAATCCCAAATCGGCCCTGGGTCTGGAATTATTCACCAAATAGTATGTGATTATGCAGTTAAAGACTGTATCAAAACACAAAAAAGAGTAGAATTAGGATTGCATACAGCTGAATTTAAGTTAGCTAAATTCCCTACATTTTGAGTGCTTGATCTTTCTACATTAATAATCTTCTTTCAGTAGTTTTGTTTTTGTTTTTGCTAACCTTCTGAGGAAAAGTCTGTGGTGGATCTTTGTAAACCTCAGTTACTAGAACTGCAGAGTTGTGGCCCAAGTTGTGAATGGTTTGCTGTGTGGAGCTAAAAAGCCTTAATTATCAGCATATCCCCAGAAAAGCCTCAGGACTTTCTCTGCTGGGTCATTGACTGATGCAGCAGTGTCATTCTTTCCTATGCCATTCTCCTAACAGAGTCTCCTGAGAAACAACCTCACCTTTGCTGGAGGAGTAAAAAAGGCTTATTTTAGATCCTACCTAATATAATACTGTGCGTTACACAAGGAAACCCACACAGGTTTGGGGATAGATGATGCATCCTGTTAAACAACTCCTGCCCAGATGGGGGTACCTCAGGTACGACGGCATCCCTTATCACAAACTATGAACTGTGCTTGTGGGTTTGCAGGGACTTCCCTTCTTCCTCTCTCAGGAAACAAAGGGTATAAACTGTCTGTCTGTAATAGAGATAAAAAAACCTATCACATCACCTACTTCATTTCCCCCATGGTATTCACACATACTCACCTTACTCCCATGTATAAGGGATCTCACTGTTAGCAAGGCTGTTTTTTATGCTGCTTCCCCCTCCTCCCTTTAATTTAATCCAAATATAATTATACCCAAGTATGTCTAATTATAACCCTTAATAGCAGGAAAAATAATTTCCAACCCTTCTTGGCTTTTACCCTGTTCAAATATTTAAAACCAGGGCCAGAATCTCCTCTCATTTCTACTGGCCTATGTCAGAGAGAAAAATTTATCTTAGACCAACAGAGCTGAAGACTCACAATAGTGTCAATGTGGTGTGAGAAGAGGGCAGTGTCTCATACTCCAGAATAATTCTAGGATACAATCACTTCAGTAATTCGGGCCTAAATTGATTCAATTTGGCAATTTTCCATAACACAAATTTCTGAGACTTTGTGGGGTCTGTGAGAGAGGAGGTGAAAGGGAATAGAAGGTTTAACTCATCAAAGGGTGAACTAATTATTTTTAATTTCTAGTGCAGAGGCTTTCATAGATGAAAGAAGAGAGGCGCCAAGTGCACACTTAGAAACACGGAGCTGCAGGCTACAAAGGGCTAACTGTTAATTAATTATTGTCACATATGTTTTGTGGATTGTTAAACCACAGTTACTCTCACACTAGGGTATAGGTGGAAATGTCATCCTTGTTCTTGCTTTACATAATGTGGTGCAAGACACAGATGAACATTCGTCTAACTTGTGTAAAGTAGCCTGTGTTTCTGTGTTCAGACCTGACAAGATGCATCCCAGAGTTCTAAGTGAGCTGGCAGATGTAGTCACCAAGCCACTCTCAATAATATTTGAGAAGTCATGGCAGTCAGGTGAAGTCCTTAGTGATTGGAAGAAGGGACATGTTACACCTATATTCAAAAAGGTAGAAAGAAGGACCCTGGGAACTACTGACCTGTCAGCCTCACCTCTGTGCTTCGGAAGATCATGGAGTAGATTCTCCTAGAAGGCCTGATAAGGCACATGGAGGTGATCAAGGACAGCCAGCATGGCTTCACTAAGGAGAAATCCTGCCTGACAAACCTAGTGGCTTTCTATGACAGAGTGACTGAATCACTGGATAAGGGATGCCCTATGGATGTGATCCGGACTTCTGCAAGGCCTTTGACACGGTCGTCCACAACATCCTACTCACCAAGTTGGAAAGATACAGATTTGATGGGTGGACCAGTCAGTGGATAAGGAACTGGAGAGTTGGCCACATCCAGAGGGTAGTGGTCAATGGCTCAAAGCTCTGGAGCCCTCAGCACAGGAAGGACATGGACCTGATGGGGCGGGTCCAGAGGAGGGCCACAAAGATGATCAGGGGGCTGGAACAACTCTCCTATGAGGACAGGCTGAGAGAGCTGGGATTGTTCAGTCTGGAGAAGAGAAGGCTCTGGGGAGACCTAATAGCCACCTTCCAGTACCTGAAGGGAGC
>JANHGN010018640.1:11401-24004 GCA_024605025.1 Megaceryle maxima | reverse complement strand
ACTTTTACTTTGTATTGTTGCAAGTTGTTCACTTTTCTTATTAAACAGTCAGATCGTCTTTGGTTTGCTTGGTATTTGTGGTAATTAGTATATCTTGCCACCAACTAAAATAGGCAATAGACTCCAAGCTTCACAAGCACTGTGGTTTTTTTCACATTTTGCTTTTTCCCACTTGCTAGGGCTTTCAGTGCTGAATGGCTGTTTTATTTTCCTATTTTGCATTTCTGCTGGTAATTTACAGAAAAAAAAAAATTATTAGGAACTTAGTTGCAGTCTTTTTGTCCCCCGTTGCACTACTTACTTGGGAAAAAATTGCACAACTGGTTCATGCAGTGCATATTCTGGCTGTCATTAAAGAAGAAATTCCCAATTTTTTCTTGGAAATTAGAGAATTCTCAAGAGGCATTAATACTAGTGTCTCCTGGTGGTATTGGTTGACAAAGAAAAGGAAGATAGGAGAAATGCACCAGATTAATCCACCCTGACATATATTTTATCAGTTCATAAACTGGCAATGTCTGCACTGAGGAAACATTGATTTTAAGGAAGAGTTTATAGGGTTTGCAAGGTGCAAAGGACATAAAGGTTGGCTGTCAAATACTGTGTGCTCATTTATTTTGTTCACATAGAAATGCTGTCTATCATTTTACCATATCTGCAGTTGCAGAAATACAGAAAAGACTATCTGAAGTAAAGACCATTTCTTTTTCTTGCAGGCAGCCATTTGATACACTTCATTAACTAAGGAGACTATCTGAAAGCATTTTCTGCCCCGTCTCTGCTGAAGGGAGGCCACTGTAGGATGTTCAGGCTTTGCTAAATATAAATTCTATTCTCATTTCAATTCTAAAGATTCATAGCTGGTTTCTTCACTGATAGTTTACCCATACCCTGCTTTTCATTAGGAACTGATGGAAAAAAAAAACAAGCTACCAAAGCAATTTATTTAGCTATGTAAGCTTTCAGGAGGTTCTCTCAAGGATGATTTTTTGCCAAGTGCAGGGTAGGTTTTTTCTTGCTAAAGATGGCCTTTTGTCTTTATGCTGGGTATATCCATATGTAAGCTGTGCTTAAGTTGTTCCTTTACCATGTTTCATCTGTTTAAAGCAGAGATTATGTAGGCTTCCAAATTTATTTTTCACAGGCTACAAAAAAAAGTGGTTTTGTTCCCTCAAATAAGACAACTTCCTTTATTTGGTTCTTTCTTGTAGTCATCCTCTGCACTGGTTTCACTTAGCTCTGCTGGTCTCACAATTGGAACTGCAGACACTGTGAAATGATCACATCAGGGCCTTCTGTACCTCTGGTGGTACTATCCTAGTGTTTCTTACGTGTTTTAGAGCAGCTTTTTTGTTTTTTTGTTTGTTTGTTTGTTTTCTTTTTTTCTGGTGACTAACACTGGTTCTGAGCTGTATTAATACACTTTTCTTACTACCTAAAGGAACTTAGAATATATAGCAAAAAAAATGTTTGTTAGTATCCGCAAGTGTATCACTTTATCCTGTTGAGTTTCATCCCATTTCCACAAAATAACAGTTGTAAAGGTGATTCAGTTCTTGTGTAATGTCTCCATAGTGCTTTTGTTTTACACTGTCTGTAACATTGTTTCAGCAGCAAAATTAATCACACACGGATTTGGCACCATGATTATTAAAATATGCAAGACTTAGTACTATTTTGTTTAGTCTTGGAGTAACTGCTCTAGTAACCTTCCTGCACTCCAGTATTTCTGCTTACAACATGCTATATTTTACTAGCTCCCTATTCACCAGTTATTTACACCCCCCCTTTAGAATTCTTCCACCAAGCCTCATTTTCTGATGCTGAAATAATGATTTTCTATGTTTCAACACAGATAAGCAGTTATCCATGTTCCAACTGTTAGAAAAATCCATCCACCTCAGCAAAAAAACCCCAAACTTAACTTTAGCAAATCTTCTTTCGTTTTCTTTTGTTTGTTTCCATAACATTGATTATTCTAACAGTGCTGTGAAGCCTTGGTTTTCTGTATATCACAGTATCACAGGGATCACTGGGTGTCAGGGGCTGGAAGGGACCTTGGAGATCTTCAAGTCCAACTCCCCTGTCAGAGCAGGATCATATCATCTAGCAACTGCATTTGTTACTCTTTAGTCAGGTATCACATCAGCAGCTTCACAGACCAGTTTTCAAGCAACCATACCTGTAATTATCTGTACTAGTTCTTTTGGACATCTGGGGTGTATAATACCTGTGCTTCACCCTCTGCCGCAGTGGTTGTATACACTGAAGGCCTTTTCATTTTCTCTTCAGGGCTGATAGTGGTGCTTTCCATTATCATAGTCAGTCTCTGTGTGCAGCTGTCATTGTTGTCATTGAAATCAGAGGCAGAAGTATTTGTTCAGTTTTGGCCTTGATGCAAATTCCCACTAAACCATGTTGAACAATCTGTACCCATATTGAAATTGAATTTCAAGAGGCTGGATATTGCTAGCTGACAGTGAGCTGTCACTCAGGAAGCTGCCTTCATGAAAGTGCTTTTGGCCCTAACATGTTCCCCTTTATTTATACCATTTTATTTATTGTAGTGGGCTGTGTGCCTCGAGTTTCATCTTCTTGGCCATTTCAGTTACTCAAATGATACTGCTTCTTCTAACAGGTCTTTCCTGTTTCATTTTCCTGTAATCTACTGTCATTTTGGGACATCTGTTTTTCCCAGCTCTCCTGGTGTAGTTTAGTTCAGGCTGCCATGCCATCATGCTCATATTTGCTCTGTTTTTCTTGACCAGACTACTTATGTTGCCTACAGACTTCAGCTGTCAGGGGTTTGAGGTTCAGTTAATAGAGGAATTTTTTGGGGAAAAAGTAGTTAGAAATACTCATGCCTGAAATATTTCTAAGACCTCTTTGAAGCACTGGTATTTGTTTACTTTTTAGATCCCCCTTTCCCAGATGTAGAATTTGTTTCAGTAAAAGGTTCTACACCCTTGCTCAGACTCCGGAAAGCAGAAGAACGAAATGGACCAATCAGGTTTGTCTCTGTGCACTTTTCACCCTTTCAAAAAACATTCTATAGATATATGTTACTTATATATCGGAACTTCTTGTGGGGGTAGATTATTTTTGTTAGCAATGGGAGAAAACATTAATCTGTAACTCCCAGTTTCTTCTGCCTTAGCAGAGTAATATTTGGCTTCACACTCTTCCCTGCTTTTGGAAACAGTGTTCTGGTTCTGATAATTCTCAGTTTGATTGCTTTGTTGTTGGTTTTGTGGTTTCTTTCCTTTATCTGCAGTGAAGTCACAGTAGATTTTTATTGATGGATCCAACCACATCTTTGCTTGTCTGATTTTATTTTTTTTTTGCTCCAACAAAATCATGAAGCAGGTACATTCATCAATTTAGGAGCCAGAGGAAATGGTGAACAATGTATTTATACATATTCTGAAGTTGTGTTTTCGTATCAGTTTCATATTACTATCAAAATGTATTTCTAGAGTGAAAGGATTTATGCCTTACTAAGTGCTGTTTGTGGAGAAGGAAAAGGTAATTGCAAATTAACATTGCACTAAAGCAGAAAATATTTGAAAGCTAATACCATTTCAGGAACTTAATAGTGTAACAGCCCTAATAATTAGTGGTTTATAATTGGGTAGCATAGACTAATATTGTTTTGAGAGGTCTGAAGACAGATGTGATTAATATTTTACAAATAGTATCCATCCTCACCTTCCTTAAACTGAAAAAATCATGTTTCTGATAAATTATGAGTAATTATTGCAGGCTAATTTTGTATTCTTTCATAGGTGAATAATGTGTTAGATGAGAGGAGCAAGAGATAGCTTTCAGTAACTGATAAGTAACTGTTAACTCTGAGCATGAGTAAACATGTAAAGTTGTGTGATGAGGAGAGCCATCCCTAAGCTGTGCATGCCATGGAACACACATGCCCAGAGATATTTTAGTATAAGAAGCATTTGTGCTGGACATGGAGAGTAAAAAGCAGTTAAGAGGCTACAGATAGACAGACAAATGTGAATTAATTAATGTCTCATGCTTTGTACATTGAAGTGAGGGCTAATACTTTTTTTTTTTTTTTTTTTCATTCTAGTCTTTATCAAGTGATTGTGCTCCCTCTGGGTTTGCAAAGCACATTTATTTGTGACTCCTTTGCTGCTGCAACTTTCTTTAGTAACACCACTGACATTAAAGGATATGTGGCAGCTGAATTTCAGGCGAAGGATGTTGCTGATAACATGTCAATTGCTCTTGGAGACAGACATTACTACGGGAAGTTTTATAATGCTCCTTTAAAGCTGGGAGAAGAGTATTGTGTTTTTGTGAGAATAATAAGTGAGTGGAATAAGGTAATGAATGTTTTCAAACATTTGCTTTACACCTGTTGAATGAAATGTTGCTGGGGAAAAATACACATAAATGCTAGCTTTGTGTTAATTTTTTATGATGTTACAAGGATCAACAGAATTAGATTAAATACGGAGCTTTTTAAATAACTTGCAATATCCTTACGGATATTTATGTCTTTGTAATGTTGTAGCAACTTTGGATGCCAAAAGATAAACAATGAAAAAAAAAAAAAAAATGAGGGGCCATTGCTGCCCTCAGGAATTGAGGGAGTTTTTATTAGGCCAGAATTTAGTGAAAGAGATTGGTAGGAGAGGCTGAAAATTACTCCTTAGCAATGAAAAATTCACCCAGTTTAATTTTTAATTGCAAGTTTTATAGCAAAATATTGAAATTCTCCATACGGTAAATAAAAATACATTTTATTGTATGTGTTACCTTCCATGTAGCAAAGAACGTCAACTGCAGCTCCCTTAAGAAAGCCTTATGGAAAAAGTATATTACTAGCATTATTTTTTTATTTTAAAGTAAATATGTATTTTAATTAGAAACAAAAAAGATTCTAAAATATGCATCTCAAGTACTTTGTGCTCCAGTGTCTTGCGTTCTGTGGTGTCATTATGCCACTAGTTTTCCAGTCATTATCTCTCTCAGGTGTCAGCAGCTTGTAATTTTTTCATAATGTAAGTCTCCACAGCAGGAATTTTTTCTCTCATAGGTCAGGTGATAGACTTTTCATATGCATTCAGTTCCTGAATGTCAAATGTAAAAACAGAACACAACCACCCCTACTAAAGAAAAAAACCCACCCAAACATTGTCTTCACCCTGCTGCCCAAACCAATTAAAATAGAGGTTTAGGGCTTTGTGTGTACAGCATGAAGCAAGGAGGCATGCAGGAACTGATCTGTGAGTCACTTATAAATCTCAGCAGTTTTGGTATCTTACACCCAAATGTCCATAAATTAAACCAGCTTTGATTAGGAAATGTATCTCTGTGAAATAAAACAAGTACATGTATGTAGTAACTGTTACTGGTATCTACTGACTTGTGCAGCATAAGTTTTGTGTGGCATCTACTTCAGAAGTTTTTACAGCACAGATGAAGTGGTTTCTGATTTAGATACAAGTCCGTTGTTTGTCATAATTTTTTAATTAATTGTATGAGGGAATAAGTAGATCCTTGAACTTGGTTTGTGTATTCTTGGATTTTATACATTGTTTTTCCTAGCTCTTCTTCAGTATTTTCCAACACTGGGGAACATTTCTTTTTGTTACGTGTCTTGAGGCTTTTCTCACACTCTTCTGCATCCATGTGAAATCATAATTTCTGTAGTGTACTTTACCTGTGAACATGTTTCGATTTGAATGCAGTCACATTAGAAATTGGTATCAAAACTAATGTTTTCTTTATTGTACTTACATGTTGTGGCATCCTTCAGAATCCCTTCTGCTGTCAGACCCCTTCATACTGAGAATGGTGCAATTTGTAACATAAATGGTTTGGTTGTGACTTTTTATTGTCATTATACCTGAGATACTTTCTTGTGGTGAGAAAATCAGTTGAGATAGAATTGTGTGGACACAATCAAGACAAGTAAGCTGTTACATTTTATTGAGTCCACATTCATTTATTCCTTGATGAGATTTTTTGGTCCTGAGAAAGGGATCTTCTGTGCGGTTTTTACTTTCTGGTTATTTTTGAAGATGGAGGATTTAAAACACATTCTTCATTTGCACAGGACATTCAGATGTGTTAAAAGGATTGGGATGTACAAGGAAGGAATGAAGGCAGTTAGGAAGTCAGAGATAATGGAAATTATATTTTTCATATTGTTGAATTTGGCAATTGGAATGGGGGGATCATGGAGACAAGGGAGGATTTGGGAAGAAACAAGAATTTACTTTCATTGTCTTGAAAACCTTACTTAAGTGGAAAAAACCAGTCCACACTTGGAAGTCCCCTTCATCATGAGGGATACAGCTAGTTGAATAACTCAGACCTATCTGGTATCTATTTTAATCTCCAGTGATTACTTCATGGATTCTGTTCTGTGCAGAGATCCAAGGCTCATAGTGAAGGGCAAGAAGTAAAAAAGGTGTTGGGAATTCAAACTTAACTTGAGATTAATTGCTTTAGCACAGCTTTTGACCAGTGTCAGCACCAGTATTATGGATCAAACAGTTTCTGCATGTAACAGAAGTAAGAGCAAGAAAGGGTGAAGATGATGTGCAGTCTTTTCAGGAAAGAAGCTATGACCTTTTTGGAAAATTGGAATCAAAATGATTCCTACTGGGAGAAAAGTTTGTTAAAAACAACCTAATGAAAATTCATCTGAGAGAGGTGTATATGCTCGCTGAAATGTTTTGTGTTTTCTCCAGAGCTCAGTTTTAAGTGTGTAGCTGTGGAAGGAGTTTCTATCTCCAATTTATCTACCTGTGAATATCCAAGTTGAAATACAGACTTTGAGATCCATGGATATTCAAATATTTGGAGGAGTAATTTCATTGATAACTTTCTGGAAAGGTGCTGATTCATCAGAGGAAGGGATTTATAATTTGATTCAGTATAAAGTGCAGATCAGTCAATTTTGCTGCTGAGATTCTTGGAACCTGTAGCTTCTTGGATAGGCAGGAGATTACTTACTTCCTGCAGACTAGAGTATGTCAGAGGTAGTAATTTCAAGATGATGACACTCACACCAGTGCCTCCAGAGTCTGGCACTTGTCTGAGTTTTTAAATCCGCTGCTTGTTCTTCTAAGAGGATTTTCTTTGTCAGTATTTTGTCTTTTTAAATAATCAAAAAATTCCTTATAAAAAATGAGGTTAAGTAACACCAAGATTCCACAATTCGGCATGCAGACACACAAAAGTAAGATTAAACATACAAATGTGCCTTTGTCCTTTTGTGCAAATGCTTCAAAATAATAGCCTTCAATTTCAGAGAAATGTACTGTTATCTAGAGCAATGTAATACATGTTTTGTATGGCACATAGAAGAAAAAGAAGGTGTAGATGAATTTACTTTTAAGGGAGAAGTCTCTGGCAGCCTAAGCCTTGCGGACTCCAGAACAAGCTGTTTAAACCTGGACACATAGCAGCGGTTACGTGGCCGCTAAACAGTCTCTGAGACATCTTCCTTCCTGTGCTAGGCACAGGCTTTGAAGGCTTTTTGCAAGACAAGCCCTCAGCCTCAGTTCAGAACTTGGATCAGATGCACTCAGCTGTGATCCTGTCCCTGACCCCATATCCTGCCTGGCTGCCCCCTCAACATACCCGTCATCTGAAATTTTCCCACAGATCTCTCATCAGAGAGTTGCCAGAAAAAGATCCATGTGTGTCCTGGGGGCCTCTTTCCTCAGGGGAGGCAATGAGTGCTCATGGTGAGTGACTTTCCATTAAAGGGCACTGAGACACCCATCTGCTGGCCTGACAGGGAGACATGAGAGGCTTGCTGCCTTGTGAGAGTCACGATCCAAGACATTGTCAAGAAGGTTCCACAACTTGTCAGGAGCACAGACTACATCCATTGCTTCTCTTCTGTGAGGGCATGATTGACACTGTGAGCCAGAACCTGAGCAGCATCAAGGAAGACTACAACATCCTGAGGGTGCAAGTGGAAAGTGAAAAACATAAGCTCATGTTCTCTTTTCTTCCAATTTACCAGTTAGAGGAAAAGGTGTAGCCAGAAATAGACCTGTAATGCAAACCAACTTCTGGCTACATGGCTAGTGCTGTTGTGAGGGTTTTTGCTTTTATTAAGACAACGGGACATTCTTCAGTGACTGTAACCTGTTAGAGAGGGATGAAATCTATCTAGAAGAAGCAAGAGACTCTTTGGCAGCAGGCTGACCAACTTGGTGAGGTGGGCTTTAAACTGAAGGACTTGGGGGGCAGGGTCCAAAGTGGCAATGCTCATGCTATTACTTCCAGCTGGGGAATAGGCCAGGCCAAGCAGAGCAGCATTTTCTTAGCTGCTTTCCAAGATGAGAACCGGAAGACCAATCACCTCAAGTACATGTATACCAATCCACACAATCTAGCAAACAAACAGGAGGAACTGGACCTTTGTGCTTAGTGAGAAAGTTATGTTATCATGAAAGTAACTGAAATGTGGGACAACCCAAATGACTGGAGGATCACTATGGATGGCTATGGGCTGTTTTGTAAAAATGGGCAGGAAGGAACCAGTGGAGGAATTGTGTTTTATGTTAAGGAGAGCCTTGAATGTATAGAAGTCAGCTACAGCAATTGTGGAAACCCTCTTGAATGCCTCTGGGTCAAGATCAGAGGGGTCATCTCCAAGGGGCTATCTTACAGCTGGAATGTGCTACCAATCTCCAAACCAAGACAATAAGGTCAAGCAAAATTTGAGTCACTTAAGCAATCTTCATGTCAATAGAATCTGGTTCTTGCAGGTGAATTCAACTACCCAGACATTTTTTGAGAGAAAATACAGCAGCTCACATGTCATCCATCAAGTTCCTGAAATGTGTAGAGTACTGCTCCCTTATACAAGTGTGACAAGGAAGAATGGGGCTCTGCTGGACTTGCTATGCCCAAACCAAGACAACCTGCTTTCTAGTATCTCGGTTAATGATAGCCTTGGCTGCAGTGATCACAGTATCGTGGAGTTTGAGATCCTCCTGGTCATGAATAAGGTTAATACTGGGACAAAGGTTTTAGATTTTAGAAGAACAGTCTTGAGTTTACTCAGAGTTCTTTTGGGAGGGATTTCATGGGTAGCTTCCATGGAGGACAAAGGAGCCAGTGAGTGCTGGGAGGTTTTCAAGAGCACTCTTCTGGAAGTACACAATCAGTTTATCCCCTTCAAAGGTAAGGGAAGTAGGTGGAGCAGGAGGCCCTCTTGGCTTAACTGTGAGTTTCTGAGTCTGCTCAAAACAAAGAAGGGTATGGGAGATGGAAGAGCAGACAAACACCTGTTGAGAGTTACAAAGACATTGCCAGAGCATGCAGAGATGCAGTTAGAAAAGCAAAAGCTCAGGTCCCATTGAAATTGGACAGAGATGTCAAAAACTACAAATACAAAAAGCAAGCAGAATCAAGGAAAATAATTGCCCTCTCTTAAACAAGGGGGGTGAATTAGTCACTAACAATGCTGAAAAGGCAGAATTTTCAACACTTTCTTCACGTTTGTCTTTACCAGCTGTGTTGGGCCCCAGGCCTTGGGAACAGAAAGCAAGGTTGATGCAAACACAGACCCACTGTCACTGAAGGAAGAGATGGTATGTGAACTACTCTGGGAGCTCAACCCCTACAAATCAACAGGCCCAGATGTTACCTGCCCACAGGTGTTAAGAGAGCTGGATGACATCAGTGCGAGGCTGCTTTCTGTAATCTTTGAGAAACTGTGGGTAGGGGGATGTCCCAGAAGATGGGAAGAAGGCTTAAGTTGCTCCCATCTACAAGGGCTTAAAGGACAACCCAGGAAATTATAGGCCCAGTAGTCATGCTTCAGTCCCTGGGAAAGTTAAGGAATGAGTCTTCCTGGGGGCAGCCACAACTCACATAAAGCACGTAGCTGGGAAAAGCCAGCACTGATTCACCAAAGGTAAATTGTGCTTGACAAACCTGATCTGCTTGGTTGATGCAGTGGTGGACATACCTGGATTTCTCCAAGGCTTTCAATATGGTTCCCCACAGCCTCCTCCTAGAGAAACCAATGTATTATGGTCTGGACGAGTGGTCTGTGCAGTGGGTGGGGACCTGGCTGACAGGCTGCACCCAGAGGGCGGTGGTAAGTAGCTCCTGTTCAAACTGACAACCAGTCACAAGTGGGGTCCCCCCAGGGATTGATACTATGCCCACTGCTGTTAAAGTGTCTTAGCAAGTGATCTGGATGAAGGGATCAGGTGTACCCTAAGAATTTTGCTGATGATACCCAACTGAGTGGGGAAGTGCACACTTCAGAAGGGAGAGCTATGCTACAGGAAGACCTGGATAGGCTGGAAGAGTAGGCTAAGAAGAATCTTAGGAAGTTCAGCAGGAACAAGTGTAAGGTCTTGTACCTTGGAAAACATAATCCAGGAGTGCAGCACAGGCTGGGATCTGCCTGTCTGGGGAGCAGCTCTGTGGAAAGGGACCTGGGGGTCGTGGTGGACAGCAAGGTAAATATGAGTAAACAGTGTACTGCTGTGTCAAAGAAAGCAAATAGGATGCTGGGCTGCATCAACACAGACATCACCAGCAGAGAAAAAAGCAGTTATTATCCCAGTCTTCTCAGCACTTGTCAGGCCACACTTGGAATACTGTGTTCACTTTTGGTTCCTGCTGTGCAAAAAAGATGTAAGCAGGCTGGAGAGGACCCAGAGAAGGGCCATAAAGATGACCCAAAGATTGTGAAGCTGCCGTGTAAGGAAAGCCTGAGAGAATTGTGTTTGTTCACCCTTGAAGAAAGAAGGCTTACAGGAGACCTACTCACCATGTTCCAGTTTTTAAAGCATGACTGCAAAGAAGGTGGAGACTTCCCTTTTACAAGGAGTTACATGGGAAAAAATGAGGGATAATGGGTACAGGTTACTCCTAGGGAGATTCTGAATGAATGCAAAAGAGGAAAAATTTTCACAAGGGCAATCAGCCATTAGAATAATCTCACCAGGGATGTGGTGGATTGTTTAACATGGTACTTTTTAAGGTACAGCTGGACAGGGTGCTAGTCCATCTTATCTAGATCATGCTTTTACCAAGAAAGATTGGACTAGTTGATCTTGAGATCTCTTCCAACCTGGTATTCTGCAATTCTATATATGCATGTATTCTGTGAAAGTCTGGGAAGGTCATTTATAAGAAAGTTACATACAGAAGCACTACGAAAAGAGACTTCACAGTAATTGTACAATGGATGATATCACTTGGAATACAACTTGTGTATGTATGAGCATTGAAGTGCCAGTGGAAAAAAGCTCTACAGGGTCCAAAGCTTACTCTAAAATACCCAAACTTGTTTAACAAATCTGCAAAAGTGGACCACAGATAAACATTTATTCAACTACTGTCAACATTAACTTCATAATACATAATAGATTGGAATAATAGAATACCCAAGTATTCTATTAAAATTATAAAAATTACCAAGCAAGTTGTCGTAACTGGAAAAAAACCAACATCTAGTATTAGAAAACATGCCATTAAATATATATTCTACACGGGGATAGATTTAATACAGTATATTCAACCTTATCTTAGCATTTCATAAATTCAGTTTTTATCCAGGCAGCTTCAAAGATCCTTCCATGTTACTTTCATGTCTAGGTTGTAAAAAAAAATAGAAAACACGTGATCTAAAAGACCAGAGTCAGCTTTTCCTCACAGATTTCTGTCTAATCTTATCTTTACAGATTTTAATCTTTTCAGACAAGCTAGAGACTGCTACCAGGGGAATAGCAAACTCTGTTCCCAAAAGTAATAAATATAGTATGTTGTGGATGGCTGCTCTCGCAGAGGGTGTTAGTGATAATAAATTTCTCCCATGACAAACAGTGATTTTTATGCTTTTATTTTCAGGTGAGAACACAGTCCTGTGCTGTTTGGGCACAAATTAAAAGTAAGTCAATTTTTCCTTCAATGAGAAAACAGAAGTTGTCACGGCTTTGCATAGTAACATAAACTAATAACTGCTGTGTCTGTTTCTTTTGCCATTACTAGTTGTTTCACTTCAAGTATTGGACAGGTTAGATGCAGAAAATTTGCCTCCAACTTCAATATTCCATTCTAAGGATTCAGCAATCCATTTTAAAACAGATTCTTTGTTTTCTTCCTGGTTTTCAGTATTACTCTTCCTGTGCATCACATCCAAATCTTTACAATTTTTGTGAACAAAGAATTTGAAGGAGAGAAGATATGAAATTTTAGAAAAGCATGATTTAAGATAGTTTTCTGTTGGCTTAAAGATTTAAAAATAATAATTCTAGCTTTTAAAAACTACACTATTTATTTTGGTATGTTCAGGTGGTCCTTGAAGAATTAAATACTTTTATGAACTTAGGGACATAAAAGATGCCATGCAAAAATGAAAAATATGTCTATTTTTTTCACTTGTAAGTAGTTCTGTAAAAGTATAATGGCATAACTTTAAAGCCAGCAAATTTCTCAGCCTGGAGAAACTTCTCATCTATTTTACTTTTTGACTATAAAGTGTTTTGAGTGAACAAGTTTCATAGACTCATAGAATGTTTTAGGCTGGAAGGGACCTCTAGAGGTCATCTGGTCCAACCTCCCTACACAAGTAGGGACATCTCT
>JANHGN010018639.1:0-12611 GCA_024605025.1 Megaceryle maxima | reverse complement strand
CAGGAACTGCATCCGTGGCTGTTGCAGGTCTTCTTGCAGCTCTGCGTATCACCAAGAACAGGTTATCAGATCACACCGTGTTGTTCCAGGGAGCTGGAGAGGTATGTATTTTTATACATCAAGAAAAATTGTATTATGAAGATTATTCTTAAGATTTAATCAAGATATATGTATCCAGTTAAGAAGAAGATAAAAGGGGTAAATGATCACTAATACCTGCTGAATGTTAGTTCTTAACTCAAATGTAAACTTGCAGAAAAATCTCTGATCATCTGGTCAACCCTCTTATTTTTGATTTAAAACTTTAGGTTTTAGCTCTTCAGCTGTAAATTACTGAACTGCTCTCAGTATAAGCAAACAAAAATTTTTTTAAAGATGGGGAAATATATCAGGTCACCAAAGAAAAACTAAAATAGATGTATTTACCAGAGTGCCCCTTTGATTTTTCCTGTCATTAAATACAGTTTTTCAGTATTCTGCATGTTGAGATCATCCATTTCTGAAGATTTTTATGCACTATATTTTTTATACTAATTTTTCAGTATAAATTTCTAAGTCACTGACACACAATTGAAGGTTGTACTTATCTACAGTGGGGCTACCAGTCTTGTATGAAGTCTACAACACCATGCAGGCTTCTGAAAAATATTTATGGTCACCAAATGCCTCTATAGGTACAATATACTAATCCAGCTTTACATAGTCCAGATATCTTTAATCTGATTCAGTATTTGCTGCTACTAAGAGCAGGTCTGTAGCTTTCAGAATGACTTGCTTCCATGTCTGCTATGTCAGCGCCTTTGTACATCAAGACTGTCTGTCGCTTTCAAGTTTCTTTCCCTGGTTTTGCTCCACATTCAACAGACAGACGAAGTCACGGTCTAATATTTTATTTTTTTTTGTTAGTATTGTCAGTGTGCCTGTTGCTACAGAGAGGTAATGATAGATGTCATCTCTGCTGTGGGAGTTCATTCCTAGTAACACTACTTATTTCTTAACTAAAAAATGGGAATCTCACTTGATTCTCAGTGAAATTGAGTAATAAAGAACAAGAAACAGAATCAAGCCCATAAATATGTATATGAGTTGGTAGTCAGAAATACTGAGTAGTCTGTTGGCTCATTTTGTTGTCTGGTTTTCAATCTGTACCTCTATGACATTTGATCTGTTGGATGAAATATTATAAAATTCAGTAAGAATAATTCATGCTTCAGCAAAATATTGATAAGTGAATTTTTCTTGCCCCTGCTTTCACCGGGAGCACAGCCAAGTCTAGAGTTACAAAACACACGAATAGTAGGTAAAAGGAGATTTACCTTCTTGATGGACATTTTAAAAAAAGAAAAAATTTTTAGGACTGCATTTTACTTTTTGGCATGCAGAGCATGGTTTCCTTTGGTTTAAATTATATTAAAATATAGATTAATGCACAAAATAAAATTTAAAAGAATAAAAAAAAAAATTAATGTATTCTGAGAAGATTATGTGGAGTAAATGTTACTTTTAGCATTTTTCATTAAACATCTGTTATGTTTTCCACACTGTAAATGCCATCTTAAGATTTATCTATACTATGATTTATCTATATGATTTAAGATTTATCTATACTATTTACCTACATTATGGTTTCTGGTTACCAAATGGTAGCAACAGTTCATTATTGTTTACTTTATGAGAAAATAATGATTCTGTTTTATTGTTAAATAAAATCAAGAAACTTACCTAAAATATCAGGTAACAGAAACAAGTGACCAGGAGATTTTTTTCATTTCTATTTTTGTATACTGTTTTTTTCTCTTCCCTTCAGGCTGCCCTGGGGATAGCAAACCTCATTGTTATGGCTATGGAAAAAGAAGGGGTATCTAAGGATGCAGCCATCAAAAGGATATGGATGGTTGACTCAAAGGGATTAATAGTAAAGGTAAGACAATTTTCTCATTCCTTTAAATATCATGATAGTTACTTGCACTCTGCAGATAAAGGCAAGAATGTAAACTTTGTGAAAGCAGCTCCACAATTTATCTCTCTTGACACAGCAAGCTATTTTTCTCTTCTGGAGTGTTTTAAATGAATGACAGGCTCCCATGTTACTTCAGGGGGAAGCAAGATTATGCTTGGAGCTCCTGCTTTGTTTCTATTAGGGATAAACACATAATGAAGAGAATTTTTCAGAAGTTCTTTAAAACATGTAAGGAAAGGAATGTTCAACTTGTGGGTTTCAGATTTCCCATGGCAATGCGACTATTATTTGTTAGCATACTCTTGCACAGAGATATATAGATATATTATTAGGATAGTATTCAAGGATTTTTTTAAAGGAACAAAAATATTTTTGAAGATAATATTTTCCTGGTATTGCAAGTATGTCATCCCTCTGTAAGAACTGAGATACATTGCATCAAGTAGCTTCTATGCACAGTGATAAGGCTCACGTTGCAGATGTTGTGGTCTGCAGTGCTATCAACACTGGTCACAATTTGAAGCTGCTGAGAGACTTCATCAGTCACCCTTACCTCATTCCTTCCATGTGCCAAAATAAAGAAACATATGAATTCCATGTGCCAGAATAAAGAAACGAGTATGTTTTAAAAGGTGGTTATGTATTTAATAGTTTGTGAGCTACTAAAAAGAAAGGGATGAGAGGCCAGTCGGCTTTTCTTTTTCACCTTGCCTGGTAGTTATCAGTGTTTATGGTCATCTTTGTTGGTACTGCACTTTTGAACTGCATTCTTTAGCTGTTTAATATTTAAGATCTTTTGTAGTTCATATACCTTTGCATCAGGACCATGCATTCTGCAGTCCGTATCTGTGTTGGTTTATTGAACAGCATCACAGCACCTTTCAGTCATACTGTTAAAGAGAAAATAGTATGGTCATAGACATTGAGATGGAAGAGCATTATTAAGGTCATGTTGGACATCCTTTGCCAGGAAGTACATTATTCTGATCAAGTACAGAAGGATGCTGGTATTTGCTACTATCTAAGAGACGGGGGGGGGGGTTGTTTGTCTGTTTTAATGAGTGCTTTTAATCATTTTGGTTTTCATCTAATAATCTTTTAGTTAAAAGTGAAAAAGTTGAAAAGTGCTTTTGCATCAAAACACAGATGACTGAAGGCCTGTGTACTTTCCGTGGCTGTTAAAACCTAGAGGTTGCCTAAGAAAAACAGTATGTTGCACAATTTCTTCCACCACAGAGACTGGGACTATCAAATAATAAAATTGAACTAAAATCTCCTCCTGGAAACTTAAAAGGGGCAAAAGTATAGGAAATTCACAGCCCTAAAGCAGTAAAACAGGTCTCAGCTGTGTGTCTGTCCAGCCAAGGTGGTTAACCAGCCTTTCTTCTCTCCTGTTCATTGCTTCTTCCTGCTTCTTTTACACCTCTTACTGCTAATTTGCTAGTCAGTTGAGAAGCTGGGTTGTTGCTTTTGGTTCACAGAGCTGAATCCTTTCACAGTTTCTAAGTTTTTAGAGACTCGGTGACTGTAGACTTTCCTCACCACCTTCTAGCTTCAGTGCTCTCAAGCAGTGCCAAAACCAATCAGCATGTCACATAGCCTCAAAGTTCTTTTCCTCTGCTTATTCTTCTTGGTTGGGCTTTAATTTGGGTTTTGTTCAAAAAGCAGTCCACTGATTTTCATGTTCTGCCCAGAGTATATTTGTGAACTGTTTGTGATAGCCAGACATAACAGCTGTCTGAGATAGATTAGGGCTGAATTTATGGCCAGACGTCGACACAAGCAGCGGGAGCCAATGGTGCACAATTCAGATCGTTGCTGGTGTTCCTGGAAGACCTGGGAGCACCAGTCTTCCTGTCTGGCCATCATATGGGGTTTGAAAATGGTTGGGTACTTACTGCTGAAGTGTATTTGAGTGGAGAGCCTGCTGGACCTAGAAGCTAGGAAATACATGGTTAAGTGGTCACATGGCAGTGCTGGTTGGACTTGATGACCTTCGAGGTCTCTTCCAATCAAAATGATTGCATGATTCTACTTCAGTGCAATGCCTGAGGTGGGCATAAGGAAACTCATCCTTGGTCTAGGGCTCTGCCTTTCTTCTGCAGCTAAATATTCCCCCTAAAAAGGAAACAAAATTTTAAAAAAGCTCCCTCCCCCAAAAGAAAGGTAATGCAATGTGGGCCTCTTGAAGCTTGTGATTTAACTGCTGGGAAGACATATATGCAGGAAGTAAATAATTAAGCCATTCCAGGTTCCTTTTTGTGGTCTGAGAGAGAATGCTGTATTTTAGGAAGCTAAGAAGTTAGGAAATTTTCCTGCTTAGGAAATTATTTTAGCTTCAGCCGATTGCAGAAAAGTGCTACACAATTTGAACGACTTCCCAAACTCTTAGAAAAGAGATAAGAGAAGTAAAATGAGGAAGATTTGTGATAAAACTGTACTATGGGAAGGACCGTATTGTTAGAAACCTTTACATTATTTCAAAGATAACATTTGCCAAGGCACAGCATAGATAACCTGTTAACCAACTCTTACATAAACTAAGCTAACTTTTATTTCTTACTATTAAGGAGCAGTATCCGTGGAAATCTGTTCAACAAAAGACCCTTAAAATTTGCCTCACCAAAAACTGCTTCATCTACTTGATGCAGGGAGACCTTTTCGGTCCTAGAAATATTCTGATCCGTTGCTTTTGCAGTGGAAGAAATAACACAATCTCTGAAGACTCAGCAATTACTTTGTCCAACTAAACTAATTTTTACAACATTTTTATTCTGTGTTGTCCTTTGATCATTAATTTTGCAATACATATATAGAGACTTAAACAATGTTTCTTGTTTCATCTACTTTCTGTAATATTTCAACAACTGCAAAACAAAGAAAAATAACTTTGGAACTTTTGACCTGACTGCAAATAGTTTCCACCTTTTCCTACTTCCCCGCCCCCAGAAGCTGCCACAAAATCACTTATCAAGCTTTTGTATATGATTTTTCCTTTGTGGCTTTTGAATTTTAGTTGAAGTGCAGCTGTGTTTTCATTTTCCTGTTAATATTTATCCCCCCTCTGCCCTGGGAACCATCTTTTTTCATTAAACCAAGTTTGATGACCAACTTTTCTGCTATGTTGTGGTGAAAGAGCTGGTGATAAAGGCTGTGTTTGTTATACTGTCTATAGCTGTGTTCTCTGCTTCATTCTAGAGACCTTATAATGTTGTTCATAGTGGTTCAGGGTTGTTGGGAGTGTGTTTCCATTTCTTCAGCATGCTTTCACCTTTTGAAAGTATTTTTTCTCCAAACATGGATAAGGAAGGTTTGCAGATCATAATATTATTGGAATTTTGCCAACTGAACTGTATGACTTTTTGAAACAGACGTCATTCCTCTTGAAATGCCTGTCTTAAGTATCCCCGTGCATTCAGCTGAAAGTTTTAATGGTTAATTAAAAGACACTTTTAAAGTTGCTCTTGCACTCTTACGTACTTAAAGATTATGCAGGAGCAGTTTGGACTCATCTTTAATTCTGAAATTCTGAATTCTATCACGTCACATTCTGTCTGATGAATAGATTTTTACCTATATGAACACTCTGATAGGTAATGTCTCCCACATTCCTCTTCTTTCCTATATTCTCAGTGTTCCTATTTTTCTTCTATTACTCACACAAATATACATAATTTTGTAATGTGTCATGAACACATCTTCTTTAAAGCTGCCATAGTGTCTTGCTTAGCTATAGTAGTGTCCAAATCTTCACCCATGGACTTCAAAGACAGTAAATTATTTTGTGTCAAGTATCTGATAAGAGGCAGCAGATGATAAACAGTATTTGGATGTTCATGAGTTTCACCACAGAATCATAGAATGGTTTGGGTTGGAAGGGACCCTAAAGATCATTTAATTTCAAACCCCCGGTCATGGGCAGTGACACCTACTAGATCAGGTTGCGCAAAGCCCCATCCAGCCTGGGCTTGAACACTTTCGGGGAGGGGGCATCCACAACTTCTCTGGGCAACCTGTTCCAGTGTCTTACCACCCTCATAATGAATAAATAGTTTGAGGATTTTAGCAATATGTTGCAAATGCTTCTATTTTCTTCTAATTTTTTTAAGGCAATACCAAGAACATGGTAGGGTGATAGGCAAGATGATTCTTGGAACTGCCTAGGAATATGATGCAAATAATAAGGCATTTTTAATATTTAAAGGGATACAGTAGAAAGCCCTCCACCAAAGATGGATGCTCCTCTGCCAAGGATGGACAGGCTGATGGGAGTGTTCCTGAGCTGCCAAATGCTTCTCTTGTGGTGAAGTTGATCTGCAATTTGCAAGACAGCATTAGATTTTTGTATGCCGCATTATCTCTAGAGCAAAATGAAGTCCCCTCACATAGGGATGAATGTCATCCTTAACTTTAAAGAGCATGTCAACATGAGGGATCTGACCAGGCTGGATTGATGGTCTGAGGTCAGTTGGATAAAGTTTAACAAGGCCAAGTGCTGGGTCCTGAACTTGGGTCACAACAACCCCATGGCAACACTACAGGGGTGGAGTGGCTGGAAAGCTGCCTGGCAGAAAAGGATCTGGGGGTCCTGGTGGACACCCAGCTGAACATGAGCCAATAGTGTGCCCAGGTGGCTGAGAAGGCCAATGGCATCCTGGCCTGTATCAGAAACAGTGTGTCCAGCAGGAGTAGTGATCATGCCCCTGTACTCAGCACTGGTGAGGCCACAGATGACTATGTTCAGCTTTGGGCTCCACAGAATAAAAAAGACATTGAGGTGCTGTAGAGAGTTCAGAGAAGGGCAATGAAGTTGGTCAGGGGTCTGGAGAAAATGTCTTATGAGGGCATCTGGGGGATCTGGGGTTGTTTAGTCTGGAGAGGAGGCGGCTTTGAGGGCACCTTACTGCTCTCTAAAACTATCTGAAAGGATGTTGTAGGGAGGTGGGTGTTGCTCTCTTCTCCCAGGTAACTAGTGATAGGACAAGAGGAAATGGACTTACGTTGTGGCAGGGGAGGTTTAGGCTGGACAATAGGAAAAATTCTTTTACTAAGAGGTGGTGAGGCACTGGAACAGGCTGCACAGGGAGGTGGTGGAATCACCATCCCTGTAGGTGTTCAAAAAATGTGTAGATTAGGCAGTTCAGGTTATGGTTTACTCGTCCTGATAATATTTAGTAGACGGTTGGACTTGATGGTCTTGAAGGTCATTTCCAGCCTAAATGATCCTATGATTCTATTCTATGATTCTATGGAACAATGTTGCTTTTGACAGTTTTGTACTCTATGCTTTCTAGTTCAGCACAGAAATACTTGCATTTAATCAAGTGATTTGTGTTTTAAATGTCCATTAAATGTGTGATCTTATCCCCTGTAAGACTTCAGGTCATCTAAGTGAAGCCCAAACTGAACAGCAAGCACAAGAACATCATCTGAGGTCTGGTAGTTGAAGGCCTCGGAATATTGATCTTTATAAAAGGAGGACTGAAATGGACCCCAAAAGTTTGCTAATTTCTGTTCTCCTAATTAATTAGAATGGAGATACTAAGGTAATCCTGTTGGTAATCCTCTAAAATGTTTTCATTTTTCCTCTTCCTTTTCCCATTTGAATATCCCTGGAAAATTTATGTGGAAGAGATCCTGACAACCAATTAATTGGCAATGGATACAACCCTGTTTTAAAGTTCATGGTTTGGTCAAACCTTGATTTATACATAGTTCAGTCTTTGCTTAGAGAGTAATTAAAGGGAAAGGGGACATCTGGGACTGATAGAATTCAGTGCCGCAGAGGTGTGGTTGCTCCCATTACAGTCAGGAGAGCTCACATGACTTCTGAAAGAGCCTTTAGAGCTCACAATCAAATATCTTAATATTGAACTGAAGCCCATCCAGACTGAATTTTCTTATATTTTACCAATAATAATTTTTTTTTAAATGTGGGTTTCATTTTATCTACTAATTTGATAATGGTTTTAATGTTAACTTTCATATACCACTTCATATTATGTCTGCCTCTTCTGCTAACTTTACATTATTTCTAGATTTCTTTTTATCAATAGTTAATTATTCTGACTTTCACTTTTGCCCTTGATCAGTACATTCATGGCAATTGTAACTGGCTAGCACTTTTAGAGCTAAAAAAATGATTTGTGTCTTACCAAATATGCAATGTCTTGGGTACATCCAAGGCACCACAATAACTTAAAGAAGTTTCTGCCTTATTTTACTCATGTACTATCCTAACAAAGCAATCCTTCTTTGCTTTGTCAGTTATTTTGATGTCTGGGGAATTAATCTGTGCAGTTTCATCTTGAATTTATCGTGTTCTATATGACATATAAGTTCTGCAGCAAGGGAACACATTAATTTGTCTTTGAATGCTCGTGCCATTACTCATACTCAGTCAGTAATATGTGAAAACAAGTGGGGACAAGGCAAAAGGGTGATTGGTGTGCTTAAGGAATGGCCACAGTATTTTATCTAGAAGAGACACCACCAAATATTCAGGTGTTAAAATTGTTGGCATGTGTTTCCTCTTTGACACCATGTACATCAGATGTACTGATGAGAAGGTGACCCAGTGTGGATGGTTTGTGATTTCTTTTGCTCATGCGCTGTTATTGAAATGAATGATTGCTTTGCTCCATTTTGTTTCTGTTGTTCTGTGGATTCCTGACTTGCTCTGCTTCTCGGGTCTTATCTTCTTGAAATAATTGTCTTTATAAATTTTGTCCTGCCTGTTACTCTTGAATGCTTATTTACAAGGAAAGGGTATTTTATACATTTTACTGGACTTATATAAACAGCCCTAATTTTCTAACAATGTGTTTTAAAGTCAACATCAGAATTACATTTTTTTACCTACATCATATGTTTTACTGCCAACCATTACAACATTATCTCCTTAAAATGTTGTGTTTTTTTCACACAGTTGTCAATAAGCTGTTTATTAATCCTGTGTCCAAGTTGCCTCATCTGGTTTTAAGCTGCTCTCTTCATCTCTGGGTGTTAAGTGATAGGCCTGATCAGGAGGCACAGTCACTTTATTTATCACAGTCACTGTCTGTATGCAGATTTTGGAGGGTTTGTATGTCTCCTCTTTTTGGTTCCTAAATGAGATAGCACAGGCTTGCCTGTCACCTGCAAGCCCTTGGGCTTCAGTAACCCCTGACCCGTGAGTCCATATCCATACCTCCGTCTTCCCAGGCATTTTGCGACTCCTCGTAACCGATACCCTCCTGGAGTTCTTGGCCAAGGAGGGTGGCCTGTGCTGTCCCCTCCTAGCATGGTTTCTGTGTCTCTCCTGTCCCTTCCCTTTCATGCTTCTGGGTGACTCTTCAGAGAGGTCCCTCAGCTTCCTGCACCATCTACAGTCTCTGCCTAGAGCCCTCCAGATGATTTCATCAGGAACCTTTAGACTGTAGATTTACTTGTGTGAAAGAGATAAGCAGCCATGTAGAGATCACCACCTTCTCCCATGACTCTTAACCACATCCTTCCCCCTCCAGCTTTCTGTGATGCTTTAACAATTGCTTTTTTGTTTGTTTTGCTTTTAACTCTGCAATAGGGAATTTATAGGAAAAAATGCAAGTAAAACCAAAACATTTGCAGTTGGAAATACTCTACTTACTAATGGGCTGCTTTGCTTTTTGGTCTTCAGTTCTCATGTCTTTTGTGGTTCTCATGTCTTCAGTATTTAAGAACCTCGGAAGAATTTATTAATTTATCAGTGTACTGATCTCTCTTGTCTTGTTTAAACAAGCCACAGTTGACACAGTCAAATGGAGGCAAGTGTTTATATAAATAGATTTGTGCCTCCCTGGTTGTGAGACGGGGACAAGTGCCAGCGCTGCCTCTTATGTGGGACAGTGCAATCATCAGGGAGCTCTGGCTTGTTCTCAGCTGCCTTCCAGCTGATGGAAAGAGCAAATCTTGGACTGCCTCCAGCACTGCCTTTCACGCGTCACTGACATAAAAAGCTCCTCTGCTCTTCAGCCCTGGTTCATGGGGCAGCCCCAGCAGGACCAGCTCAAACAGGCCATGGCATTTGACTTCACGTTGGTGACATTTGTAAGATTTGCCTCCTGTTTTGTAATATCCCACACAAATGTCTGCTGTGCAGTCTGGTCTTCTGTTTTTACAGCTGTTTTCTATGAATTTTCTCAGGATTTTATTGATGGGTCATTTTTGTTTGTTATCTGAGCCTCAGTTTGGTTC
Organism: Megaceryle maxima; assembly: GCA_024605025.1. NCBI lineage: Eukaryota > Metazoa > Chordata > Aves > Coraciiformes > Cerylidae > Megaceryle > Megaceryle maxima. The sequence continues at coordinate 2,437 of JANHGN010018639.1, read as the reverse complement.
TATAATATGATGATATGAGTAACTTTCTGTGGAAACTGTGATGTACATTTGCTTGAAGCCTGATCCCGGTATCTCCTTTGCTTCTTGTGCTGTTGATCAGCTGCTGGAACTAAAAATTCAACCCTCCCTAAAACTAAGAACAGCTTTCAGTTCAAATCCAAAATACACGCAGTTTTTCATAATATTGAGTCCTGTAACTTCCTTTTGCTCCTTGAATTAAAAGATCCTGGTGTCCAAGTAACTGCGTTTTATTATTTGTAATGATAATACGGAATACCAATGACTCTCATCCATTAGGGAGTATAGACATTTTAGGATTGCTAAGATCTTTCATACATAATGTCACCATCAGAGAACGTTACTATTGTTTCTTTATCTCTGTACTTCATCTGCTGTCTTAACACAGTCCACATTGTAACTCATTTGCTAATAAAGAATTTAGCTCATATTACTTTTCATGTGAGATACCATGGTGACTTCTAATACAGCTACATATCTGTTTTCAGGTTGCTTAGTTCTCTTTTGTTCAGATCCAATATATCCCATCTTGGTACAAAATGATACTGTGTCAGAGGCAATATTTTTCCGCTCTGAAGTAATTTCTGACATTTTCACTGAGTCTTTGGACTTAAGGTTTTTTTAATCTTTTTAATAATGTTTTTAATGTTCTTCACCTTCAGCATTCTAGTGAAGCTGTATTGTATAGTTTATTCAGTATGCATTAAAGATGCTATGGTTGTTTTCCTGGTACTGTAGTGTGTAGTTGGGTTTGTTTGGCTTTTTTTTTAATTCAAGCACACTTATTATAACACCTCTAGCAAATTACTTATTCTATATAAGGAGATAATATAAGAATCCATATAATTACAGAAAGTTATATATCATTGTATAATGTTGGTGCTTTTTTTGTTTCTTCCTTGGGGTGATGAATACATTTGGAAAGTTAAAGCAAGAAGGATATAAAGCCTCTTTTCCTAAATTTACCTTCCTCCTTCTATTGAAAGAGATCGTGAGTTTGTATCTTCCCCTCTGAATAGTTGCACAGGTATCACATCAAGTCTCTTAGGTCTCTGTGGGCTTCAGTGTGAAAGACACTCTGGATTTCAGGAATATCAGTTGATTCAGGAAGGGTGCTTGTTATACGTCATAGAAAACATATTAGAGGTTAAGGCACGTTCTGTCTGGCCTAGATGAGTCCTTATACTGCCATTTGAACAACAGTGCAATAATGTCCTTTGGTAGGAATGCCTTGAAAAGTTCCTCCCCTCTGCGGCAAGTGTGGAAGCCCTTGAGTGAAACAGTGAGACTGTAAGTGAGGCTCAGTGGACTGAAAGGGGCACATCTTTAGACTGATGATTTTTCTGAGCCCTTTACATTGAATGAATGAATTTTCAATAATGCTAAACAAGCAAAACAGTGGGCTTAGAAGACAGCTATGAATGTGACTGAAGATGTTTCTACTTAAAAGACCCAGAGCTTCATACCCCAGAGCTCATTCAAATTCTTTCTTAGTATGGAGTATTTTAGATTTTTTTCCTTTTCCTGTTAGAAGAAGAGGAAGAAGAAGGGAAATATCAGTTAGCTGTGTGCCATGTTAGTATTTTAGGATTATGGATATGCAAGAAGACCAGAGAAGTTTCTGATTTATGCTACCTTGTTTTGATTTCCTCATTTCCAGCTCATTTCCTAGCAGCAGATAGCTGGAGTACAAAAGCTAGCTATGCCAGGGCTGGAAAAGGAAATGTTAGAAGATGGGCTCTGCACTTCTGGAAGATCTTGTTGTCAGAGCATCTCTGCACTGATCAGTCCATCTGCTTTCCATTTTCCCAGTGCCAGGAGGGTGACAAAACAGAAAACCACACAAATCCAGAACTGAGACTTGTGCATTTTGTCTCCATCCTCTTGTATCCGCTGACTGACAAAAACTCTGTGATTTCTTATTCCAGCTATAGGCATTCAGGGGCAGATGTCTGGAATCTTGTACTAAATAGACTGGCAACCCCTTAGTTTGAGGTTAAGCATGCACAAAACGGAATTGTTTCTTCCTTCCTGCAAGTCATTGTTTTCCCAGTTGGCAGGGCACGCAGGAAAGCTGGCTGTGCTCTTGCTGACGCCTCTTTACTTTGTGGAGAGCAGAACTTAAGAGTTTGCCTGTCTGGAGAGAAAAAAACACTATCTAAAGCATTGTCCTCTAAATTATTGGAGTTTTGTAACCAAATCAACTGGCTGATCTTGAAATCTACAACACAGTTTTTGAGGGAGGTCTTTTGTAGCTCTTTTAGGATCACTGAATTAATGATTACGTCTGAAAATCTATTCTAAAATATATATTAAAATAACCCCTAACCATAGAATGTCTTTTGTAAGCATTTTCCAAGCAAAAATCTCTATGTACATAGCTGTTGTTATTTTTGCTAAGCCACAGAATTTAATGTTT
>JANHGN010018637.1:4852-16495 GCA_024605025.1 Megaceryle maxima | reverse complement strand
ACCATCTGGTGCCCTCCAGTGAATCTGTCATTAACAGACTGTGTTTCCACTTGAGAAGGAGCAATGAATGGCAGTAAGATCAGTTTATATCAGTTATTCAAAACAGTCTCATTTTTACTACCAATTCCCTTGCCTGTAGTTGTAATTTTAAATACATAATTACATTTCTGTAAAGAGGACTTGGAGTCTTGTTCCTTTTGCAGTCCCATGTAAGGCAGTCCTGGCTCTGAGACTCAGCTACTTCCTGGGCCTGGTAGTGTCTCACTGTTCCAGACTGCTCAAAGGAGGAAAGGAGCTCTTTAACTCATTGGCAGGAAGGGGTCCTGCAAACTCAGTAGCTACAGGCACTGATACAGTGCAGGAGCTTCAATTTTCTAAATGTGAAATTTTTTTTTAATCTTAGTGCAGTGGGGTTTACCCTGGCCAGCAGATAGGTACCACACTTCACCTCCCTGCAGTGAGAAAGCTTGTGTGTCAAGGTAGGCAGTTTAATAAACAAAGGAAAGAGGAGAAAACCCAGGTTAATGATGTGAATGCCATCACTAACCACCTCTCACAAGGAGGCCTAGCCTAGCCAGTCTCTGAGCAATGTCTACCCAGTTTTTATTGCTCAGCATGATGTTGTATGGCATGGAATATCCTTTTGGCCAGTGTGGGTCAGATGTCTCAGCTTGTCTGCCTCCACCCTGCTCGCCGAGGGGAGGGTGCGAGATGGTGAAGGAGAAAGCCCTGACGCTGTGCAAGCATTGCTCAGCAGCACAGCTATCCCAACCAGACCCAGTACATTCAGCTTCATGATTTAGCACATGCTCAAATGACAGAGGCAGTTACCAGAAAGGGAGTAACAGGAACAGGTGATTGAATGTAGAGTCAGTGATAACTTGAGTCCTAGATGGAATGAAGCATGTGTTCTGCAAGTCAAGGTGTTTTCACATCTGTTCTTCCTGGCGTTCTTGTCAAGCAGCTAATGTGGTATTGATATTTTCTCTATTAAGCTGGTGGTTTTCTAGTAGAAAACAAAGAGAAAGGAAAATTCTGTGTCCCTTTTTTCTAATTTCCTTTTATTGAACAAGAATGTTTAAGGGAAAAAAGTCATGAGCTGTGGCTGAGTTTAAAGTCACTGATGCCAGCAGTTTCCAAATCATTGCTCTGGTTGTTGTCTAGTTAACTATTTCCATCATTTGATTTCATGTGGAAGGAAGCATTGCAGGGCAAGGTAGTGAGTTAAGAAATGAGAATTATTACCTCCAGTTGCTTTTTTTATTTTGTTGTTATAATTAAATCACTAGAGCATATTATTTGGAATAATATAATCTATTGCTAATAGAGCAGCGGTTCATTCATCCTTTGTTATTTAAAGGATATACACAGCTTTTGGAAATCGTAGAGAACATGCTGATGGGAGAGCACAAACACTTTGGACCCTGTTGGACTTCAACAGGAATGAAACATGTGACCTTGTAGGAGGGATGTCTGTACAGCTGCAATGTGAATAGAGAAAGGAATGGTAAAAAGAATAATGTTTCACTTAGTTACATTTGCTGTAACTAACTCACTCAGTTCCATAGAGCTCACATTTCTGTGTTTCTCAAGTGCCTGAGTTGTGGCATTCACAGCCGATAAAACCTTTCAGATCAGTCATCAAGTGGATGTTAGGGTCGTCTGTCAGAATAGATAAGTTTATTGCTGGTGTTGGTCCTTTTGGCGGTGATTCAAGGAGCGGTTTCTCTTGAGTGTGTGCTAAGTTGCTTACATGAATTGGGTCCTGTACGTAAGATTTTCTGCAAAGCTCCTTTGCCTGTTTGTGAGATTTTGCAGTTTATTTTGGTGAACTCTGGCTTAAGCACATTTAGCATCTGGGACAAATATTGCAAATAGGGATAAAAAGGGTACGGGTTTAATTTTGACCAATTCCTTTGACCTGCTGGAACAACTCTACTGCTGTGAAGCTAGCTCTTACTATTGTGTCTTTGTTTCTCTAGCTGAAAACCAAAGCCTGAGTGGTATCTGTCTTGTAAAGTGTTCTGAGATTTACTGATGTGTCACTGTTATTTATTGTTATCTCTGAATTGTCCCTTGTGCATTTTGAAATGTTTCCATTAAGTCTTTAAGAATTTGGTCACTGCAGAGTGTCAGTGGGAATGTTCTGGAGGATTTTCCTTCTGTTCATACAGTCCTCACATCAGATAGTCCAGTGCTCTTGGTGCAGCCAAATACCAGTTACCTTTCCTCAGAAGTGGAGCGCCTGATCTTGGATTCAGAAATGTTGGTATTGTTGATGCATTCAGTTGTTACAGCATAGCAACTACACCAAACTGTCTGTGTTATATTCAGATTGAAGTATTTAAACTGTGCTGAGACATCAAATCTGACATGGGTTAGATTGAAAAGTTTCTGTTGCAAAGTTCCACAGATGTTCATTTGTTTACTTGTTTCAAATAATGGGAGGCTTTTGCAATTCTAGGCAGGGATTAAAATGCTAGGTCTTGAAAGACAGCGGCTATAATTGGTTTTAATTTATATTATTGTACTGTTTAGTCTCAGGTTATCCTCAGAAAAGGATTGAAGTTGAATTAACCTTCTCTACCAACAGGAACTCAAGCAATTTGAATAATTGTATCCATAGTTTTCACAATCATCTCCCTGAGATGACAAGGTTCAGCCCTCTATGTATTATTTCTCCGTCAGTCATTTGTAACAGAAAAGAGCATTTCTGAGGCACACAGTATCAGAGTTTGCTGCCTGTGAAGCAAATGGGAGTTTCTAGGTCAGAGCAGACATACTCTACCAGACAGAAAAAACAAACTTGATGTGTGCTGAATCAGCAGAGTAGAGAGAGTAGATGCTCAGTTGTAAGTACTGCTGAGGCAAAGCTTCGCTTCATTGCTACTGCTGACCTTTCGTATTGGACCCTCTCCCTATAAGCTAATTCTGTCAGTTAGCCAGCTTAATTTAATAATCTGAACAGCAGCCTATGAACTCCATGTTTGTCTCTGTTGACTGCCAGCCAGAACAGCAGAAACCTATGTTTGTTCTCACTTCACTCTCTACTTTTGTCTCCTCAAGATGCCTTTTATTAGGGCAGCACAGGCTATTCTGCCAACTGTAATGTGCAGAGAGAAAAAAATGTTAATACTTTCAGACTGAAACCCTTTCTCTCTTCTTTTAAAGCAACCAGCATAGTAGAAGGGAGTAGCATTCAAATTCAATGAGCATTGAACGAGCTGCTGAGCTCTTGTATATCACTGAAGACTTGTCTTTGGTAGCGTGTTGGCTGGCAAACTAACACTATCCCATTATTATGTGATATTGGAGTATTATATTGAAGTATATGACTTCACTAAGCTATGATACTGTAGAAAGTTCCAGAATGTCATTAGAAAAGGCCTGAATGCTGTATTTGGGCTCATGTAATACGTGCATGGACTTGATTTGGAATCGAATGCAGATTTCTTGACTGACCTGTTTGTAAAGGGTCGGTCCCAGATGAGAAAAATGCTGCTGTAGGCTTGTTTTGCATTTATTCTGGAGGTTTTCTCTTTTATTTTTGCCTGCTGATCCTGGCAGTGTTTTTGTGTTCTGTTTAGATGCTCACAGAGGCAGCACAGCCCTCTATGTGTTTTGTTTCACAAGTTCTTACTGAAGCTTTCTGTTGTTCATTTTCTTAGTTTTATCTGAGTCATTAGGCTTGTCAAATATATGTCAAATGATACACACAGTGATGATGAGTGGGAGTGATTTCAGCTCCTGTACTTGACATTTGTCATGTCAGGCTGTTCCCAGCATTTTATGTGTTAAGTACAATGAGATTTTGCAAAAGCAGTCTGTACTTGCCTGACTCTGTACTCTTCCCATGCTGTAGAGTCCTTTATGCTGTGTATATTTATTTGTAAATATTTTATATCTTAAAATTCTTCACAAGAAACTTAATAGGTTTTTGTATACTGAAGAGTATCTAGGTGAAAGATTAGGAAGGGATAAAACATATTTCTTTGCTATATTCTAAAACAATTTTTTGTTAAAAGCAATTTTGAAAAAAACCCCACAAAACATACTTCCTGAACCTTTTTTTTTCTTTTTTCTTTTTGCCATGCTTATCCTGCAGAAATCGTATGCTTTGAAAGATAGCTTTTAATTATCTTGCTGTGTGGAAATTGCTTCTTGGAACTGGTTGGCACAATAAGTACTAATATTGAATTCATTGTGATCTGAGTTGAAATCTTAACTAAGGTAATAAGTAAAGGGAAGTTTGTTGACTGTACGGTAAAAGGAACTAATTGGTTTGAGGGGAGAACAATCTCTTTGAAGAGGCTATTAAAATGATAATGGGTAGGTGATAATTTAGCAAAGCAGGTGTCTGCATATGTTCTGATTGACTGAAGTAAAGAGAGGATCACTCACCACCACAAGTTTTCCACTTACCTACTTGTTTCTTTACTGTGAATCCAAAATTCACTTCCAGCTTAAAGCACATTTGCCAACAAGGATAGCGATGCTGCTCAGACACAGGGCTAGGGTAGCCACCTTTTCCAGCTGTTGAAGATTTTCTGTAAGAAGAAAGTAACTCCTGTGTTCTCTCTGTCTAACTGTCCCATTTGCAAAGGAATGCAGCGACACAGTTTGTTGATGTGGCAAACTTCTAATAGAAGGGACAGTTAGTTACAGTATGTTTCTACAGTTTTTTCTCGAGGCTGATCTTCCACCCCTTGGAAGAAGGTTGGGTAGGGTGATGGGAAAAAGGAAACATTCTGCTTGCTGAAAGGCAAAGAATGACAACGAGTTCTCTGAGAGTTAACTGACTCTCATAATCAGAATGTTCTCTGTCAAAATTGGGAATTTTCAAATCCACTAAATAACATGAATGAGATTTTCCCTGTTGGGGAGAATCAAGTTTACATCCCTCAGACCTGAACTGTCTCAAGGATCCTTTATGAATTTCTCTTTGTTCTCACTTCAGGCAGCCTGTCATGGCATGTTCTAATCACAGGATAGGTAAGCTGTCCATGGAGCCTGGCTTATGTACGAAAAAGACAAGAAGAAATTTCCTGTTTGTCCAGTTGTGATGTATTACATCTACAAAGTACAGTTAACTGAATTGAAATCTAATAGGTGGATCCCTTCCTGAAAATTTAATTTTCATTGAAAAAGTTGAAATAAAACAACTTAGTCTTTCCAAAGAAGAATTTTTCAAACTGTCATTCATTATCAGTTTTGAACTTGATTGGTGATGGAAGTAAAAAAGGAAAACATGAAATGTGTTAATACATGTCTTGACTTCCTGTGATTTACATCTTTCTCCAAAATAAACTTCTAATACTCTTACTGGAGGAGTTGTGGGCTTCTGACTATTGTTACTCTACGCAGTTCCTCATGGTACAGTTGTACTCTCTGTTCTTTTCCTTTATAGCCTTGTGTCACGGTCTCTATGTTACAGTATTTGAAAGAAGTGCAACAGCGTGTGAGGAAGGAAACCCAAGTTTAAGCATGTAGCATGGATGTGCCTACAAAACTACTTTGATCTACTAACAGGAAATTGTGTTTATAAGAGTAAATCAGTAATTGTATAGAGACTGTGGCAATTTCTTGACCTATGTATGACATTGCTCAGACATTGGAGGTATTGCTGCTCTGGGAGAAGTGCTGTGGCAAAATGCCAGGCTGTGAACTCTGCAAGTATCTAACCAGAAGTAGACCCAAGGGAGATGGTGTTAGGGCAGGCTTAGATTGATTCTTATCCCATCCCCTTGAGCCACCAATACAATAGTTATAAAAAAGACTTTTCTCTGAGGCCATTCCTTTCTCAGAAACACTTTGTGACTAGCATCTGTCATTTGGTGGTTTTGATGATAAAACCAGTTTTCCCTGGCGGATGACAGTCTTCAGCTATTTAATTGTCTGGTGTGTGATCCTGAGGCTGTCACACATCTCTGCTCTGTAGGACCACATGGTGGTGAAGGACCACAAAAAAAGGGTGCAGTCCATGGGACAGAGTGCTCTGAGGAGTGACATCTGTCTTACTGCTCGACTCCAAGCTCCGGATACAACTGAGATACCAGAACTGTGTGAACTGAGGGTGTCACGTGACAAAATGTAGACAAAGGACAAGTGAATGATTCCTATTTTTTGTTTGCAAAGGTGATTAAAATCCATGTGTGTTGCATGTTGGACAGATCAGCTTACATGACTACATTGCAAAAGATACACATTGATTAGCAGCATTTTTCTGCTGGATGTTATTCATGCTGCAGAGACTTCATCTGTTGATAAGGCGATTTTTTTAAGGTGTACATTTAACCTGCATTCTTGTGACTATTTTTTATTAAGACGAAACAATTTCTAAGTGTTTCCATTTGTTATTTTTTACAGTCTTCTAGAGATTAATCCCTTACTTTGTTGTCCAATGAAAAGATAAGGAACTGAAAGGTTTTTATTCCATTTGCACGTGTGCAAAAACACCAGCAGTTAGTATCTGAGTAGATTTGAGGTATTTTTCTATTTAGTATTAAGTTCAAACCTCAGTGTCTGCACGCTTCAAAATTAAATTTCTGTCTTGGTTGTCACTTGATGATTGTCGTCACTTGATGATTGTCATCACTTGAAGTAAATTCTTAGCCCCAAATACAGCCCCTGACCATGCAATGCACAGTGCATTTTCTTGTTTACCCTGGTGAGAAATGGAAATATGAATCCTGTTCAGCTGGTTTCTCTGTAAATTTTGCTATTCAGGAGGCAGGCCTGGCAGCTGAATGGCCCAGATACCAAGCTCTGGAAGATTTTGCAGTTGTAGAATCTGCATCCTTGTTGCTCACTGAAAAACAGTAGTATTTTTGTTGCTTAAATTGTAATTGAACTGTTCTTTGCAGGCTTGTAATTATTATGATCATTCGGTGGTTTTCCTTAGTAGTAAGTGCAGCCATAAATTACTATACCAAGTCTAGAATTTCATAATTACTCAAAAAACCATCTCAGTAAACATGTTATATTATAGACTGACAATATGCAAGAAGTTCTACAGGATGCTTTTCTCGCTTTGATCGAAATATGTAAAGGGACATGGCACTGTCACACCAGCTGTTTTAAATGACACCTTGAATAGTCTTTGACATCGTTGAGGAGGGTTCTAGTACTGTGCAGTGAACCAGAACTGAGTAGAGTCATTGGTTGATTTGCAGTACTCATAAACCAGAGCAGGTGGCACCCCTGAATCCCTAAAGTTGAGATTTTGCATCGATAGTGAACAGAATCTTGTTTCTTGTTTAAATCTACTCCTTATGTCAAGCACTTTTCTCACTGTCTTATGCCAGTAATAATTTTCCCCTCAGTACGTATATAAACAAGTTACAAGAAGGCCACTGTTTTAATGAATTATTTGCTGTGGCAAACCTAGTGTTTTAAAGATGTGTAATATTTTTGCTGTCAGATGTCTTGCATTGTTAAGCAAAAGAGAAGAGGGAGGATAAAAAGCAACTGAGTATGTCTGAATTGGTGGCTCAGAGATCCCTGCTGCTGGCTGTTCTGATGGTACAAGGCAGTAAGTGTGTTACTCTTTATGTAGATAAAGCAGATAATTACACAGTGAAATGGTTACGTGTATCTCTTTCAATGAAGATACTGTTGAAGATGTGGTGTTTTATCTTAACAGTGCCTATTACAAGTGTCAAATGTTACCTGATTGTTGCTGGTAGGAAGTGGGAGATGCAGCTGTTCACACACTCAGGAGGATTCTCATTCAGCCCAAAGGACTCTATATTTAGTGAAGAAAACATGGCACCACCTCATTAAGGTTGTACCTCTGTTGTACCTCTATGGTATAGCTGAGATACTTTTTACTTAATTTGATAAAAAAGCTCCCTTATTTATTAGTAATTCTGTTGATGTAACAGTTTTCGTGGTTCTGGTGAATCACTTGAGTTGACAGAAAAAAGCACAATTCAGGAGAAGCAAAGTAAATCTCAGGAGAGAGGAGCATGGTATTAGTGCATAGTAAAAGGAGACTGGAGGACAATGCCAGTTTCAAAATAAAGCGGGCTTTATTTGGTAGATTATATATATACACCTATTGGGCATGGCTGGACCTAGAGCATACTTAGATTCAAACCTGCTAAATAAAGAACATGGTTTTTATGGGTACATTGTGGCCAATGCTTTGTCTTTTTCAGTACTTTTGTATTAAAAAAGTTTTCTGTTCTTAGGATAAAAGTAAGAGATGTTCTAGGTCAGGTCCGTAATTTAAAAAAAAAGGTAGGGAAAGCAGCTATTATTCATGTGGACTTCATTAATAAATGACAACAACAGTATCTAATCTGTAACAAACAGTAAAATAAATCAGTGCATTGTGACTGTAGCCTAGACCAGAGTGTTCAAAACCTGAAGTGTAGGTATCTATCTATGAGAACTGTTAGCTTGATAATTGATGGAGCAGGACAGAGAAGGGTTGCCAGTGTCCCGTCTGCCAAAAAGCTTTGACATTTTCTGAACTGAAAACAGGTGAGAATAAGGATGAGTGTGTGTGACTCATGTTCACCTTTGACAGAGAATGTCTGAGCCTGATAATGAATTTGACTGAAGAATGCTGAGACAGGATGAAATTGGGGTACCAGTTCTGAGTGGAGAAAATGCCAAATGGGATCGGCACTTAGCAGCGCAAGACCTGTTCAGTTGGATGCCCTATACAATACAGCTGTAAAGAGTTGGCATTTATTTCTGGTGCTCCCATTCACAACTGGAGACTGTAACTTAACACACATTGCTGGTAGCAGGAGAGCACAGTAGACTCATCTTGAGGTGAGGTTGGTGACAGAACAGAGACTGTGTAAGAATGGTTTTAGTCTATTTTCTTCTTCCTGTCGTTCCATTTTTCCAAGTGGTGCCTTTCAGGCTGAGAGCTTCAGCACACAGTGTGGTTATGTGACATCTGATGCACAACAAAACATTTGATAATGTTTTATTTGTAAATAGAGAGAAATTATAAATTTCAGGCTGGATGGCTTGTAAAGAGTAACTTGATTTCATTCTGCTGTCTGCAAACTCCTGACTGTTGCTAATTTATTATTAGACTTACATATGTCAACACAGAGCTAGCTGTTCAGGAATACCAATTTTCAGTACTATTTGTGCCTACTGTGCGTTTCTTAAAATCACAAGCAGATAGAAATAAATCCATCTGGCTGTCTGAAAATGGTCTACTGCAGTAAATGCAGAGATGAGAAGGCATTTTGTATTTTATCATTACAAGGACTTGGACATAGAACCTGTATTTTAGGCTGTTTAGCATTAAAGTACATACTAATTCCTGACAATGAAGTGGAGAAACTGCTCAGATGTGTTTCTGGTATTTCAGATGTCAGTGGTAATGTAATTTGCTTAAGTGTTCACAGAGCCATCTAATTTTTAAGGATAGATTGTGCTAAAGGGTTTTGATTTGTGTTTCCAGCATAAAGGTAGATTTTCACTCTTTCTTATCCCTCCTTCTCTTTGATTCTACCTCTTGTCCACTTCCCAGGAAGGAAAGGAAATAACAGAACTGTCTTACCAAGCAAACTAATTTTCAACCATCCAAGCACCAGCCTACACCACGCTGTAATAGTCACATATCATTACAAAGTGGCTGGACTGATGGAAGGGTAATTTTACTAGGCTAACTCAGTCATTTATTGTGCTTCTTCTAGTTTTAATTTTTATAGCACTCAGGAATGTGCTAGCTACTTCAGAGATATCTATAGGATTAAATGATAATGTGGATAACCCAAAGCACTGGGGTGTAAACAGTTATGCTACAGACAGGCTGAGAGAGTTGGGGTTGTTCAGCCTGGAGAAGAGGAGGCTCCGGGGGGGACCTTCCAGTACCTGCAAGGGGCCTACAAGAAAGCAGGGGAGGGTCTGTTCACACGGGGCTGCAGTGACAGGAGAAGGGGTAACGGCTTTAAGCTAGAAAAGGGCAGATTTAGGTTAGACAGGAGGAAAAAGTGCTTTCATATGAGGGTGATAGATCACTGGAATAGGTTGCCCAGAGAGGTGGTGGAGGCCCCATCCCTGGAGAGATTCAAGGCCAGGCTTGATGAGGCTCTGAGCAGCCTGACCTAGTTGGAGATGTCCCTGCTTATTGCAGAGGGGTTGGACTAGATGACCTTCGGAGGCCTTTTCTAACCCAATACATTCTATGATTCTATGAGTCAATGCTATATAAGCACAGACTTCACAAGAACAGTTTCTGTGGCTAACAGAAAATGAGAAATACAAGAATTTTTTTATCTTGCAGTTTTTAACTTTGGGTGATTTGTAAAGTTTGTATTATTTGTGAGTAAAATAGCTGAAATCAATGGTTTTTGCTACAAAAATATGACATTTTCTGTTCATTACTCACTTTAGTAACAAACTGACTTCAACAAAAAATAATGAGTTGATGCAATTATGTAAGGAAGTTTAAAAATACAGGAACTGCATAAAATGCAGTAAAATAAAAGCTGCTGACTTTCAGAGGTGACATAGTACAATAGATAGGCTGTTGGAGCATGAGACTTTTATACGCTGTAAAAATGTATGCTTTGGGGAAGTCTCTTAGAATCACATGGGCTGACAAGAGGAAAAGTGCAGCATGACCTTTGCAGGAGGCTATATACATTTGTTGCTTATATCTCATGTATTACTTACGGAGATGTGGTGCTTACTGATAAGTTTCACTAACCCTGAAAGTCATGGAGCATCATAAAAAAATACTTCACTAATTGTGCCGAGACCTTCACTTGGAAGACAGCAAAATAAGGCCAAGACTCCTTTTATTTTTGTTTATGCAATATGTAAAAGTTCTGCTTGGAAATATATCAAAATTATAATAAAAAAAGGTTGTTTTAAACAGAAATAATTCCATCAAGAAATATAAGAGCATCCTTATACTTTTTTCCCCTCCTAAATGGGCCAGTAGCCATTTAATCCCTTTGCTGGAGAACTAACATGATTTAAAATACCCTCAGGCAGAGTTAGACACCAAGACCAGATTTCCTCTTTGTCTCTAAGGGGCTTAGCCACTGAACTAAAGAATAAAAAGGAACAAATCACGAAAACTTTCCAAAAGACAGTTAATCCTGGAATCCTGAAGAAAAGCATGGTTTATTGCACCAAAATCTCTTCTCAGCTTTTCTCCATAGCTTCCTGAAAGCACCTGCCTCAGCCTGGTAGCTTTAGTGACCTAGTAGATTAAACCCTCACTGGGATGCACAAAAATCAGGAGTATGGCTTGAATGCTACAAATCTGAACCACTAAAAAGGCCCTGCTACCAAACCACACCAAAGAGCAAGGCCCTGTGATATTTTTGCCTCCCATGAGGTCAACTGCATTCCCTTAAGTTTTAACTTACGTCCTCAGAAAGTTTAAATGTTCTTGTGAAACTATGTCCAGATAGTTTGAGAAACGGACTGTTATCAATTCTGATAAACAGAACTCTGCCCAACAGAGTTGGGAAGCTTCCTATGCCTAGTTTTCCCTGCATTTCTTTGTTCTACACAGGAACATAGCTCCTTTCTGATGGAGCTGACAAGTGAAATCACACTTTGTTTCAGTTGGTATATGTTTTGTTTATTGGGTGAGAAGGAAGTACTAGGCAAGGTTTTTCTCTTGTTACACTGTAACTTCAGAGTTACTTAAAA
>JANHGN010018636.1:26811-45152 GCA_024605025.1 Megaceryle maxima | reverse complement strand
TAAAGAGTTCAGTACTTATAATTCAGATCTCTCCAAGAGAATAGGATGAGGAGGATGAAGATTATTTAAACAGCATCTTTCATGATATTATATTATTTAAGCAGCAGTGATCAAAATTAACTTTGAGCAATAATGATGCATTATGGGTTTATACATCCAGAGACACCTCAGTGCTGGGACTCCAGACTCTGAAGGGATTCCAGAACTCCTTTTAGAATATATCTGAAAGGGTAGAGTACCCAAGCCAAAATTTGAGGTAGGGAAAAAACAAACACAACAGTACAAAACTTCTTTAGAAGCAGTTCTTACCATTCCATTGCCAACTCACTGTCCTATTAAGGGATAATTATCTTGAGTTTCAAAAGGCTTTCAGGGTTAAAGAATTTCTGCTGCAAATGCCAGGTTAACTAGATGCTTAGACAGAAAAGAAGGGACAACGACACCCACAAAGGCACAAAAACCAAAAGAAACCCTTTCTGGTCAGGAGTTTCCACTACAAAGCTCTCTCTTTTCTCAAATACCAGTCCACTGTTACAGTCTTACTGAGCTGAAGATATTTTCCCTAGCCCTCTAAACTCTATTTTACTTTACTGTACAAAATGTTAACTCTCATACTTTTCAATGCTCATCAGTTACCCAAGGGATAACGCACGTGGTGCTCTCTTGGGCATTTTCTACAGTGCCAGTCCTAAATCAAACAAAAGCATTCTTCAGTGAGAACACTGCATTTGCCAATATTGCTGGGCTGGTTTTGCCTGGGAGAGAGTTAATTTTCTTCTGGTGTGGGGCTGTGGTTTGGATTTCTGCTGATAACACAGGGATGCTTTCCTTACTGCTGAACAGCCTTTTCTGCTTCTCACACCATCCCATCAAGAAGTTGGAAGGGGACACAGGCACGGTAGACCCCAGCTGACTAAAGGGATACTGCAGACCACACGACATCATGCTGAGGGAGCAGAAGGAAGGAGGGGGATGTTTGGAGTCATGACACTTGCCTTCCCAAGTAACCATTACATATGGAGCCCTGCTTTTCTGGAGATGCCAATGGGAAGTGGAGAACTGATTCTGCACTTGCTTTGTGCGCGCAGCTTTTGCTTCGTCTAATGGTTTTATCTCAACCCACCACTTTTATCACTTCTACTCTTGGGATTCTCTCCCCAGTCCTGACACTGGGGGGAGTGAGCAAGTGGCTGGGTGAAGCTTTGTTGCCAGCTGGAGTTAGATCACGACAGTGCTTCTTTTAGCCCATATTTTTCTTCAAACATGTATTTAATTGCACACTGTTTGCAGCATCGTTAGCCTCCTGCTAGGTGGCCTTTGATGCTTACAAGCACTAGTCGAACACTTCAGCCCTTTTTATGTTGCTCTGTTTTGGGCTAGTTTGTTTATACAGACATCATTCTTGATATTACCTCTCTTTTCAGGCTTGCATTAGCAGTCTCAATCATTGTAGTGGTCTAAAAGTATCTGGCCAGAAAAGCACATGCTGTTCCAAGCTATAGAAAACAGAAGATTCAACACAAGGACAAGACAGATCATCTAATCCCTTCAGTGTGCCAGTGGAAGTCAAAGCTCTTGCAGAAAGAGCACAACAGGCCCTAGTCCCAGATAGAGTAAAGAAACTGACTGGAAGATTAAACAAGAAGCTCTAAGGCTCTTTCCTTCCAACCATCTGAGGGTTCTTAGCTTCCCCCTCTTCCAAGGGCTTTTCCACCATCTTGTTTCTATTCAAGAGCTGCGAACATAAGCATCATTGCCACCATCTCCCCTCCTTAGTCATAGCAAACAGGATTCAAACATGGAATATTCTGAAGAGCTGCTCCTCTGGCCTCCAAATATCAGGTTTCCATCACATTTAGTGTGATTTTCCACGGTAGGTAAAAGCCACAAGAATGTCTAGAGCACATGTGAGTATAATTTCTAGTCAAAACTGCTAAAAACCCTGTAATTCACAAGTGCAAGTAATGCATATGATGGCATAAACAAACACTGGCATTGGTTTCAACACCACCAATGCAGACTGACTTTGCAAAACTAAGCTGGTTAAACTATTAACCTTTAAGGCTGCCCAGTCTTTCCCTGTTAATTCAAACTGGTGTGGTTCCCTTTCCAGTTACTATAAATGGCCTCCTTCTCCAAGGATGGTTAGTTTCAAGTGAAACACCTATTTGGTCAACTCTCAGTTTCCTCAAAACAAACATAGCTTTTCTAAAACGTTAAGTATGAGAAATTGGCATGAAGTTTTCACATTCAAATCAAGTGAATTCAAATCAAGTGAATTATTATAGTCACTAAAGCACCTTGGAGAGAAAAGGTCTTTCCAGCCATCCGCAACTGAAACTGCCACAGAGCACTGAAGGACACCTATGGATATAATTTTTACTCTACCAGTGATGAACTGAGTAAGTTGTTAAATCTGTTTCCCTGTTTTCTCATTTCTGTTCACTCTTAAACTGTATTATCATTAACTGGAAAATTCTCAAGAGAAGCAAACCCTCAATAGTAGCTTTGATTTCACACACAAGAAAAAAAACTCAGGTGTCCAATGAAAGTTTCAGTAAAATGTGGGGTTTAAATATATCTTCCTATTCTAAGCAGGAGAAAACAGCAAGAAAAGACTGAAAGCTCTGACTTCCACTTGAGGACAATTTGGTTTACTATTACTTTTCACTTTAGGATAAGGGCTTTAATAGTGAGCTACCTCCAGGGGATCATTACCAGAGAGAGAAAATAATCCCACTTGCTTAATATTTTGCTGTGCCACATAAACCATCATTCCTGCTCAAAGATAATCTTACTAGCTCAGCAATCATGCCCTCTGGCTTTTTCCTTGGGACAAGTCTTTAGACGTTATCCACATGGCATTTCTACATTACTTATACAGCAACACAGCATCTTCTTGCTGCATGAAGGACCACAAGAGTCTTCTGATAACAGGAGGCATTAGCAAGGTCGGCTTTCCAGATGCTGCATTAATAAGGTTCACATTTCACTATCTGCATGTGGCCTCGTTCTTCAGAGAAAATTTTAGCTCCTATTTATACAATTTTGATAGCCAGAAAAACAGTTTAAGTTTCATTACCATGACGTAAATCCAAATGACCATTAGCTAGAATTGTTCTATTTAGGAAGTCCATTTTCTAAGTCTTAATGGCCAACCACATGAGCTGATTAACCCCATCTGATTATTAAACTCCAGGGCATGTCATAAATGCTTCATGGAGACACCATTATTATTAACACATGTTTAGAGAGAAGTCTGAAGTACCTGCAGTGTATAAACCACTGAAATCTCCAGTTTACAGAACAATTCAGTTTCAAGCTGCAAGAATTAGCTAGCAAACACTGCTTCAAGTTGTGAATATTTTCCATAACTTAAAAATGAAGGACAGCCTTGTTCACTCTCAGTAACAGCTTATCAGCTGATAGAATGAATCAATCAGGTCAAACATGGACAGAGGAATTGGCCTGGAAGTACAATCCCATGGTTCACTTCATTACACTTACCCAATTCTGCTACATGCGTAAGGAGTTCGAGCTGGCATCTCATCTTTCTACTGTTGAATAGCGAACTTTCTGTTCTTTTCAAAAGCAGTTTCAAAGTAACTTTATCACCTTCTCCTCTTGCCCTTCCTCCAATTCATTCTCCTTCCCCTTCATTTTCTCTTTCAACTAGTGTTATTTGCCACTCTTCCACCACTTCATCTACCTTCTCCCTCTTTGTGCATACAGTGTTCCATCTCTCAGCACAACCACTGAAGCTTCATACTGGCCAGTGAATTTTGACATGTACCCCACCATTTTCACCCATCTCTTCCACGTGCCTTGTATACAAACACCAGTTCCCTCCACATGCCACTTTGGTCACACATCTGACTCTGCCTTCTGCATGCATACCAGCCTCTGGAATCAGTGCTTATGACAGCTCTGTGCAGTTCATCCATCCTCCCATGAAACACTCATTATTTTCTCTTAATTTCTCCACCTATCCACTTCTCAGCTTCTTCTCCCTCTCTTCCTTGTGGTTTTGAGAGACCTAATACTTCCCTTTCAGATCTACTATTTAATTCCTTTGCAGACACAGGTGAATACCTGCTCACTTCCAACGTACATTTTTGGTCTCGGTCTCGTTCTGTGTAACATCAGATAATTCATTCTTGCACTGCTAACATCTAGCATAATATTTTTTACAGCATTTTCCAGCATATTTTTTACACTTGCATTTTCACTTTCTAGTCTGTTTTCCCTAATTTGTTTCTTCTCATATGTTTTCTGCCCTCTCACCATCACATTTATTTATCCCAGCATGACCATTCTTCCTAGTTCCAGTTTCCAAACAACCTAACCGGTTACTTTTATCCCATACTTTGTATCTTCCAGGTGCTGCAGAATTTTTATGGCATCCCTTGAGGTCGATTAAACATGTTTGTGCTTAAATAGAAACCTCATGTAGTGACCAACACAGTGGACAGTCATAGAATCATTAGGGTTGGAAAGGACCTCTAGGATCATCAAGTCCAACCTTCATCCCAACATCTCTCTGTCCATTAGCCCACAGCCTCAAGTGCTCAATCTACTCATACTACTACAGTCCTACTATCATAAGCAGTTCTACAAGGAGTCTTAGAGGGAGTCCTTCCATCTCTGGCATGCCAGCTTCCAACCAATTCAGCTCCTTCTGTAGTTAGGCCTTCTTGCCCTACATACCCGATCATTCCTTGGTCACAACTTGCCACTGCTGAGCAGTTACAGTTTGAATTTCCTCTTCACAGATTCCAGTGCTTTGGATTCATTCTCTATTAATCCTCTCTGGGCCACACTCCTCAGTTTCTCAGACTCTGGATTATTAGCAATCTTACTCCTCATCTTTGTCTCAAGGGGCAATAGGAAGGAATGAAATCCTAGAAATAACACCTCCCAGCAGAAGACTTCCCTGTCTCACAGCCCAAGGAAGTTAGGCTGTTCTGCTACTGGAAGGATGTTAGAAAATAAGGTACTTTCTATACACAACTACAAAGTCTTGAGCATTTTTTAAGCAGAATGCTACAAAATGACTGGCACCCCAGAAACCTCAGGTACATTAAGAGTTTTCTTTAACAACATCAAGAGATTACCCAAAAGATAAAGATAAGCATTGCTTGAGTGCAGTAGTTTTTCTTGCCTCAGCTGTTTCTGTGAGCAGCCATTGCTAGAGGGAAGTTTCATTTATCAGCCCTCCTCCCACAGGTGCTGACCAGATATAACAGAGCCATCACATAATGGAAGTTTGGAGATAAGCCCAGAAGGCTTGCCATCTTCTGCCAAGGCATTGTTCTGGCCCGTTACTTCAGAAGCCAGGAAAATATGATATTCCTTCCCAGCACTTAGCATATAAAATGGCTGCATTCAGAAAGACTTTTCTTGTAGAGGAGAAAAATTCAAAGCTGAGAAAAGCAGAAAATATTAACAAGGAAATGCAAAAATCTGTTACTGTGGGGTTTTTCTGATGAGAAAAACATTGTCATTCCTGTAAGTAACAGCCAATAGAAACCAGTTCAAGTAAAAACTTTAATAAAATAAGTAAGTTGTAAAAATACCCCAAACCCATAGGTCACTGATACGAGGAGAGATTAAATAGGTAGGATTTTACTGACTGCTGATGTATTGATAGCCACTGCTACCATTCCTTAATCAGCAAGGGGGGTTGCAATTTTTGTTACTATTTATTTCATTGTCCGTTTGCATGGAGTAAGACAAAACAGATCTAACTAAAACTTGAAAGAACAACCTGTCTCGCTGAGAACCATTATTGTGATTTAGGTATTTATGAAAATATTCTAAAAGGAGTAGTGTACAAGAGGTTCCCAGCTAAAGCAATATTCAATTGCCAAAATTAGCTGTAGAAGTTAACTCGTTTGTACTCCAGAAGAAATGAGGGGGCTGCTTTTTCTAAGGACCACTTATTCTCCAGCAGCTCTGCACATACCATGTTGTGCATTACTGCCCAAGTCATGCCATTGTCTCCCGACTCAGGAAGTCTCAGCCTCAGAGTTTGTTTGTTTTCCCCGGTCCTTACTTCTGGCTTTTTCTATTAACTCAATTTAGCTTCACACAAAAAAAAGGCCTACGGATGCCAACTCTAATTTCCAAGTCTTTATATCAAAGTCCTCACCAGATATAAAACTGGCACAAAAGACTGAAGTGGTGAACTAGATTTCTAAAATGCTGCCATCTGATTCTCATCCCACACAAATATGTAATTTAAGTAATGAAAAAAGCTTTCGTTTCAAACATCAGCTTGTTCAAAGCTCTTGAAGTAAAATGTTGGAATTTGGATTGAGTCATGACAAGTTAAAGCTATAGCAGTAAGACATAACCTTCTGAACAACACTAAAAGAACATCCTTAATGTCAAGCAGAAGAGAGAGCAATTACATTTTAAACTGACAATCCTAGTCTGAAAAATATACAAGGTAAAGAAATAAAGTAGTTTTATCTCACTTCACAAATTCTTGGATTCTTCATATATTATTAAGCTTCACATTATCGATAGTGTTTTTAGATTCCATTTATCTTTCATCAGAAAAAAAGCAAAACCAATTTACTAGTGTAAGCTACCATCGGTGAAACTTAGAGGAAAGCCTATTTGCCTCAGCTAAAGACTTAAGACCCAAGACACAGGATAACTCACACATTGGCGTAATTTCATCCCAGTGCCTACTTCAAGTGTAGTGAGTGCTTAAAGGGAACAAAAATTAGTTGTCCTCACTGAGAGTTCAGTTGAGTCACCTGGAAGATTTGGAAGCAAGTATGATCAAAAAAACCCTGTTTCTTTTATAACCCAAATTCTCAGTTTCATGACCAGTCTTTGTCTTTCTCAGCTGAACCACAGGAGCTTTGACGGCACCATAAAATTGCTTGTAACAAGAAAATTCAAAGCAGTTCTAAATTGTGGCATTAAAAACGCAAACCAAAACCAGTGTGAAAAGTCAGGTGACAGACTTGCCCGTTGAACCTTTCTGCATTATTAAATGCTTTAAACGCCTCACAAGGTCCAGCAAATTTGAAACTTAAGTGGGAGACAGTTCTGCCAAATGCTTATATTGGAAAAGAGGAATAAATGATAAGTGAACAATAAAACCATTTGTTCTATTAAACAACTTTGTTGAATTGCCCCACCTTAAGGCAATAAAGGCAAAGCTGAGATACAAAGTCAGTGCAGCTGTCCCACCAGCTGATACTACAGGTCTTTAAACCCCCGACTCCGCTACCTGTAGCACTCACATATGCTTCCGCAGACGACAGCATTGACTTCTGTCCAGTTGCAGCACAAAACCAGAGAAGCCTACCTCAAAGTAAATTCTCTGAGCAACACCTTGCCTTATAATTTGTCAGTGACTACATCAAACATAAATGTTGCCCAGACCAGAGGGGGAAAAAACCAACCCACCCACCCAAACAGGTGAGGGAAAGCAAAATGAGAGATGGCAAACACATTCCTGTCTAAAACTTCCTGGCATCTGTTTCACCTTATTCTCACCTCCCATAAGAGAAAAAGGTGTACACCAGAGCGCTACTGGACTAAAACCAAGGCAATTAGAAGGAAGTCAACCACAGATTTGTAACATTTGAAAATTAAATTTCTCAGGTGATATTCAGGTGGTATTTTAGAAGGAAAGTGAATAATTATTCCTATGTCAGCACTATACACTTCTAGTACAAGCATGAGAGTACAACATATCTTAATTTCTCATTGAAGTGATGAATAGTAGAACATTCAGCTGATAAGGACATAGCTAGGCATTAAGGTCTGCATGCCTTGTGTTTTCTAGTTGCACATCAGCACAGCTAAAATGACTGACCGAGGATTTTTGTCCGTTAAAAATAAGCAAATTCTATAGCAAGTGGTCTTCAGTCAGGGAAGTTCTTGCCACATGTAAGATGTATAAACTAGCTTTCTTTAATGATAATTCTTTTCATGCGATTCCACGCAAAGAGTTACTGTTTATTTGCTTAAATAAACAAAGCAGCATCTCTCAGATGCTGAGCACTAAAATAAGGGCACAAAAGCAACAATGACAGTCACAGAAGCAGATGAATTAGAAAAGGCTCCAAAGTAGTGAAGACAAATGTAAGATGGTAGAAAAACACATTATCTAAGAGCGCACAAAAACATCAAGTGGTCCCAAAGACTTTACAGTATACCATTCAGTGATCCTTTCCAGTGCTAAGGATCAATATTATAGTGATATGTTGAGGATAAAACCAAAACCAGTAGCATGTAAACTCAGGAAATGAACAGAAGTGGGATGGTTGAAGTCTTACCTTTCTAGGGCTTCCCGGAGGGTAGAATTTGTGGTATACCTAAAAATAAGAGAAATTAAATTGAAAATAATTAAAACCGGTAGACAAAACAATCTCAATAGTAGTGCAAAAACATAATTCTTCCATGAAAATATAACATGAATAAGGTCTACCGTGGAGCAATCCAAAGACCATCATCACTTTGTAGCCAAGATCTCCCGAATACACGCACTACACCTTACAGAAAATACAATGTGGGGCATCAGAAGTGTGAAGTCACAATATACATTCCTGTTGACCAATGTCAAAGTACATTTCACATCCCACAACCGACTGATGTCACACTACGTGTTTCACATCCCATAGAACGTTGATCTTTCACCACCTCAATAGGGATATTGCACAGTTGTCTTCAGTCCAGAGTTCTACATAAAAAATGTGTCCTGGAAATCCACGCATACAGATCTTTTTAAACAGTTCCACGTACCGTCAGAGGGTAAAAGATTAAAACCCTCAAAAAGGAAAGAAAAAATAAAAGCTTTTTAAAGGCTGAAACATTGAGAGAGTAGTCAGAAGGAAATGACAAACCAATAGCCTGCCAAACAAAGAGCATAACATCCCTCATTCTGCTAAAGCCAACAGATAGGCAAAGAAACTGCAAGATGAAGCCTATGGGGACCAAAAATAAAAACATGAAGCAAAGCAAACAAAAAACCACACCACCATACAAAACAGAACCACACACACTAAAATAAAAAAAAAAACCCCAACACCCTAAAAAACCCAAACAGCAGGAATATCCTCTCCACCTGCTCGGAAAGTGACAACAAAGACAGACCACAATCTTCAGAACACTCTACTTTTAAGCATCTCGATAGCTTTGCTTTTGAAGTACCACCCACAGTGCTTGACCAAATGCTCTTCAACAAGGGAAGTAGTCAAAGACATGACTACATAAACAATCACTTCTTGGCAAGGGTTGGGAAAGAGGCCAAGCAGATTTCATGGAGTTATGACACAAGTCCCCAAAAAGCTTTCTTGGATCTCTACAGAGTTAGGACTATCCAACTGTTCAGTTCTTCAGGTGAAAAAGCAGGAAGTTGAACCTGCCAATCTAATGAAACACTGGCTTTTTATGGAAGTCCATCTGTCAACTCTGGCTCCAAATACAAGAAAACATAAGAACTGAAAAAGAAAGAATTAAAGCCAACACAACTCCAGTGAAGAACATTAATCTACTTGCTCTCTTAAATCTATTTCAAATGTAAAAAAAGTAATTGATCAGCCCATCTGTTAACACGAAAAGCAAAGGGTTTTGGTGTTAAGTGGTTTGGGGGCATTTTTGGTTGGCTTGGTTTTGGGGTATGTTTGGGCTTTTTGTTTGTTTCTTTTGTTCTTTGTTTGGGCAGGTTTTTGTTGGGTTTTTAAGTAGTATTTGTTTCCCAGAAACATTTGCTCGCTTTGATTTCCCGAACAATTACAAAATATTTAGCTAAGCTTTCCATTGCAGCAATGTCTTTTTTCTTTGTGAAAAGCACGTAATATTGCAGAAGTTCATGTGACTGTGCACTTCTACTGTCACTGACTGCCCAGACTGAATAGCAACTAAGCAAAATCACCACCTTTAGTATAGAAATAGCCCCACTCAAAGAGCACCACCTAGAACTGTTCCATTTTCTACTGTTCTTATACAAGTCAAAATCCCTGGGAGAAACTAAGCTCTAGAGATGAATACACTTTTGCTTTTTATCACAGCCGGAATATAACTTAAAAAAAAAATCAAAATTATTAATTCTATCTATTTAAAGCTCAGCTAATTTTATGTATACCCTATATAAAAAAAATCAGATAGTTCAGAGTATTATTTATAAATAAATGTATTGTGTCCACTAACCGCAGTGATTAAGAATAAAATACTTTCACATAAGTCTCTTGAGTTCTTATTCTGAAATTTAACTTGAATACATAACACTTACCTAGTAATCAATTAAAAACAATAGCAAAATGTATTGAACTATTCATTACATTTTTTTCCACCATACAGTTAAACCACACTCCATTTCAGTAATTATTCGGCTATAGTTCTAAACAAATAACAGCTTCTGCCTCTAAATACTTTTCCAGTTCAAATTCATAAGTTATGCAAAATATTACACAGATCAGTCCCTCCATCCCCGATGGACCTGAAGAGATCCTCACGATTCCTAGCAAATAATTCACGTTTCCATTTTCTCTTCTTTTACAACAGAGGAGCAATTTTCATTTGGTCACAGCTCTAACTTTGACACGTGAAGACCACCAAAGAATGGCCAAAAAGCTCAAAGAGAAACTGCTTTACAAAGCCAATCTACTTCCAAATGGAAGAACTAAATAGTCCCAAATAGACATGAAATAAAAAAATAGCATCTGAAGAGACTGGCCATATGCTAAACTGTCACTCTCCCATACCAAGCAATGAATTCAGATGCTAGTGTAGCTGGCTGCTCACTACAATACTGTTCATGTCACTCGCATATGTTGCTTTGGCAGTTATTACTGGGTTTTATAAACTAAGCAGCACAGTAGATTTGAGAACAAATTGCAGACCATCTAAGAGCAGTAAATTTTTGACCAATTCCATTGAACGGGAAGAAACTATAGCAGACTGGAAAGATACAAAAGGTAGTTGCTGTACCTTTGCAATCTGCATGATAGAAAGCACAAGAGAAAAACCAAGGCAGCTAGCTAAGAGTCCAGTAATCAGCATGTTCTGTAGTCTCTGCACTCTAGGCAGTTTTCTGTAAACTGTGTGCGATACCCTAACGCCTGGGGTATTGTAAAGGGAATCCAGAGGGAAGAGAAACAGTCACCCATAACAAATTTAACTGGCTAGGTTAACACAAACCTCTCACTGATGTGAGCACTGGAGCTTTTCTCCATGCTTCACATACAGGTAAAGGAATCCAGTAATTACAGAATTATGACAGTGGCCTATATATACAAGGAGCTAACAAGAGGCTGCACAGCTAAATGTATAAAGTAACAAAGTACTTCTAATGTTTGCAATCCCTAGACAATATTCTGGTTATTGAAGAGATGAGACTCAAAACCAAGCCAGCCAATCCTTGCTGCATTGGTATTAGAGCAACAGATTGTCACTAAGAGTCGTGGAGTGCTCAAAAAGGACAAGAATACCTTGCTTCTTAGCTCTTCGTAGCATTTCTTAGACTCCAGAGGAAGTTCAGTCTCTGCATTCATCAGAATTTGCATCAGGGAAAAATAATTTGTTACTTTGTCAACAACTTAGAGCTTTATAATCAAGGTTGCCAGCATTATCACATTCAAACATCTGTACAAATTGGAAATGGAGGGATTTGGGTTGTGGAGTTGTGGTGAGGGGAGAAGTAAAGTACTCCTGCACTTGCCCTAAATGCAAAAGTACCTGTACAGTACAAGGAGTCATCTGAATGATGGCATATTCAATAGGCTGGGCGCTTCTTGCTCTTGATTAATTTTTTCATCCTTTTAGGCTCTACTGAAGTTGCTACAAATGACAGTACAACAACAGTCAACTCTTTTCTGTGGCTGCTCGTGTTTTGTCTAATATACAATCAGAGCTTGATGGAAAACAGATATACAGCACTGTATCCAGTTCTGTTCTCCCCAGTTCAAGAGAGACCAGGCCCTAGCAGAGGGAGTCCAGTGCAGGGCTACAAAGATGAAGGGACTGAAATGTCTCTCTTACAAGGAAAGGCTGAGACGTGGGGCTGTTTAGCCTGAAGAAGACAGAGGAGATCTTATCAATGCTTGTCAAGATCTAAAGAGCAGGAGCAAATCTTTCAGTGGTGCCCAGTGATGGGACAACAGGAACGCGGGAAGTTTCGTCGGAACACGAGGGAAAGCTTCTTTACTCTGAGGGTGATGGAGCACTGGAACAGCCTATCCAGAGAGGCTGTGGAGTTTCCTGCTCTGAAGATTCAAAACTCACCTGGACATGATTCTAGCCAACCTGCTCTAGGTCCTGTCAAACCATGACACCGTGCCTTGGCAGGGAGAGGTGGACTAGATGATCCCCAGAGGTCCCTTCCGACCCCCACCATTGTGCAATGCTGCGATCCTGGCCTCCACGGAAACACTTGGCAGCAGACAGTTAAGTGAAAGCATCAAGTTCAAATTTATGCCCATGATGATTCTGTGGAGGGTTGCTCCAATACACGTGGGTACAAGCGTCTGAATGAAGTATTTGTACATGCCTGTAGATGTACCCCCAGGTGCGTATGCCTTTTTCTGCAATACTGATTTTGGGTTGATACTTTATAAAAGGGCACCTGTAAGTCTAGAACCATGGACATCAGTGCAGATGGCTACGTTTTCAGCTAGTACAAACAGCATTTGCCAAGAAATTAATGCAAACGCTTTCCAGCTTTAGAGTATTTGGCTCCAGGTTGGGCATCACAAGCAAGGTTTACCCTGTTGTTTGCTCCCTGATGAGAGGGGATTAGAAATATCATGTTTCCCATCATCTGCAACAGTTGCTACGACTTCCATATGTACCAGCCACTACCAATTCAACTGGAATATCAATGGGAAAAGTTAACAGAAGATCTCACAGGCAAAAATTTTAGGACCTACCAAACTTCTATGCACTCTTGAACATAACCTGCCTTTGCAAAACAACAGGCAGTCAACACGTAAGGCATGCTAGGCAACAGAATTATTTGGTCCAATGATATGCCAAAGAGAGTCACAGGACACCACCACCAACAGAAAGGGCTTTATTACTCATCACCACATTGCCAACTGCCCTATAAGGACCAGCTAATGATAAGCAAGAAGGTATGAACACCTTCAGCAACAGCAGGAATGCACGTGGTGTCTCACACTGAGGCAAACACTTATTTTCTGAGGTCTCCAAAACTGTATGGACACCACCCAAGAGTTCTCATGAGAGAAGAATGTAACACTAAGGTTTATTTTATAGCTTGAACAAAACACAACACACAGACACAGATAAAAGATTTGCCAACCCAATAATGAGAAGGGAAATTTGATTAAAAGGTGAAGCTTCAGAAGCCTGTTCAGGCAAGAAAAATATTCATCCCTTTCAATAGTGATGCAAATTAAAACATTTATCTGTGTTGTTGGTGGAACTCCTAAATTTTTGTGCTAGAGTAAAACTTTGGGGCAATCATTTAAGTTACTGCTTCTGCATTTCAGAAACATTTAAAGTCAATAGCATAACATTGCTGGGAGATGTTTCAATATTCCCAAGGGCCCTTCCTCAGGGACACAGCTTCCAGTCACATACTCTCTCTCACACACTACAGTCTGTGCTGAAACCCCATGGCAGTCTCAGGGGCTCAGGTTAGTCCTACCACACACTTGAACCCACCATTAAAGAAAACACAGAAGACAGTCAGATGCATTAGCAATTCTTTCAGAAAGATTTGCATATTCTATAGAAGATTACTATTTTCCCTATAGATTGGTAGCCGATGTATGAATTCTGAGGAGCTCCTTATCAGTCAGAACTGGTCTGTTTTAAATGTTTAAATGTACCTAATCCCATTTTAACACAGGCTTTTGGAGCATTTTAATGCCTTGCCCTTTAGCAGCTAGAAACTGCAAAGGGGATACAAGTGCTATTACTGGTAGCTAACAGATACTCTTCTTCAGCTCAATTGTTGAACTACATTTTGAATAAAGGGCTTAATTCCTAAAGGGAACCACCTCCTTTCATTACTGTCCCAGTCTAAGACTTGGAGTCTAAAGGAGAATTCTCTGCAAGTGGTAAGTAGGGGCAACATTCATATTTGTATTTCTAGGTTCTCACTTCCAAGAAGATAGAGGCATTGCACAACATTTAATTTATGCAGGTCGCATCCAGTACCTCAAGTGCTAAAGCTGAACACATTTCCACATAACACTTCTTTCCCATCCCCCTTTTAAAACTGACTTTTATTCAGAGTATTCTGCTGGGAAAAAAATACACGTAAAGAATATGTACAACAGCAGAAAACATGTCCTTTTTTTGTGCTGTGCTACTCAAGGTAATGTAACTATCTCCCAGCTGCACTAGTACACTTGTACAGTTTGTGACACCTTGGTTATCTTTGCCAAATGCTGCTGCATTCACATCGCTTTCGACAGAGGGCTGCAGCACACAGAAGCAGATCAACACTGGTTTGGATTCAGCTACCTGCCAAATCAGTGAAGAGCCCAGCTTGTTCAAAGGCACAATGCTAGCTTCAGAAACAAGAAAGCATATGCTATAGTCAGCTACCAGACAAAAGTCACATCCCTTGTACAATTACACTCCTTCATGGATGTGGAGACATCTCCACAATGCAGCTTAGCATTGCTTTAAAGGAGGACTCCTGTAAGATTATAATCACTCAGCTTCACCTTAAAGGGTAACAAACACAGCACTGAAAAGGCACATTTCCAGCCACTCGTGGCTACGGTTTCGGAGATGCCAATCTTATAAAAGGCAACCTTTGGCACAGGCAGCATTCTGAAGATGGGCTTGAAAACACTGCTCCTCTGTCACGTGTATGCAAGCCTGCAGCTACTGCCGCAGCGGCAGAACGCAGAGTATTTTCAGTCACCACTGTTGAGCACATCACTGTTATGGGAGAACATAGATTCATTTTGGCTGGAAGAGACCTTCAAGATCATCAAGTTCAACCTTATTCCCAGCCCTGTCAAACCCCCTAGACCATGCCCCAGCAGAACATCTCCCCAGCTCTTAAACACCTCTGAGGATGGTGACTCCACCACCTCCCTGGGCAGGCTGTTCCACTGCCTGACAACCCTTTCAGTAAAGAAATTCTTCCTCATATCCAGCCTGAACCTCCCCTGGTTCAACTTCAGGCCATTTCTTCTTGTTCTATCTTTTGTCACCAGGGGGAACAGACCAACTCCTGCCTCGCTACAACAAAGATGAGGCACCCGTTTTCTGAATTCTCTCTAGGTAACTGCATGCTAATCAATGACAGATAAACTCAGTGCTTTCTCCTGTGCCCCTTCTGCTCCTTCATACAAATTGGAGAACACTTTCACAAAAAAAGTCTAAGCCTGAAGTCATTGAAAGTACTTTTTTTTTTTTAATCCCCAGGGCAAGCTACAATTTTATCTCATCCCAGCAAGGACTTAAGGAAAACTTGCTTTGTTCAGGTCACACATTCAGGAAAAATAATCTTCTGTCTCCAGAGTGGTCACGTGGGAGATCAGCCAAGCCATTTAAGTGCCACTAGAGATACCCATATACTAGCCAGCACTTAACAATTGTTAACATTTATCTTGTGACCTGAATTGTAGCAAGATTTATTAAAACATGATCAGCATTTTAAGACTATTGATGAAATTGCATCATCAACTTCATTAGAACTTTACTGACATGAATAATTTTCTCATAAGTAAGAGTATTATGAAGACAAACAGTAACATCTGTCACAGTATCATAATAATACTTGCATGTAATACTCATTTAACATCTTACAAGACTGCATTTCTAGCCTATTATATTAAGTTGACTAGGTTGGTTTGTTTTAAGCTCCGTGCCTTTTACTCTCACTTTAATTCATTACAGCTCCAGTATATCAACAACAGAACACACTATTAGCTTGAATTTAATTGCTAAAATGAAAAAAATTCCTTCAAGACTCAAGCTGCTGCCTTCCTTTGCACTAATAATTTATACAGGTTGTCTAATACCCGCAAGCACTTCTGTACATTTGCTAGGTGAGATCTGTAAGTAGGTTCAGCATCCAGTTTAACATTTCATTGCAGTCTACTGACATGCTAATTAAGAGCTAATGAGAAAGTTCCTAATAAGTATAACAAATATTTCGATTCACACTGCTGTTTTTACAAGCTAATGACTTATAGCATATAGAATGGGGAAAATAAATTCATCTCATGCCACACAATTTACTTCAAATATTTTTCAGAAAATAGTAATTGGCTTCTACTCAAAATGCACTTGTATGAGAGAATCATCAATATTAGGACAGCAGAAACAGTGGTAAACATGAAATCCCAGGGGTATCACTGCATAAGATTTTTACCACACCCCTTCCTATGCATAAAATCTTAACATTTATATTAAAAGGAGCAATTAACCCTGTACTCTTATCAACAAAGCTATCTGGGTTTAGGTTTGAGAGAAATAAAGCCTGTGGTTCATTCACTGCTGTAGAGAAAGACCAAAAAAAAAATAATTAGAAAATGACTTGGCAAACAAGTAAGCCACAGCTGACTGCTAAGCACTTCTGTCAAAGATCTGGGTAGTGTCCTGATCACACAAAACTCAGCTACACCCATGGCTTAAAGAGGCTTCCAAGTTCACATCATGGAACTGACAAACCACGCGACCTGGACAGATGTTTTGTACTCTGTCCCAAAACGGTCTATGTGGAGAGTTACTGTTCTCATCTATATATTGATGAGATATATCAATATATATATTGATATATATATTGATATATATATCAACTATATTCTACCAACAGTCACTACACTTATTGTTATATTGATATTTAATTGATGAAGAAACTATCGCCGAAGAAACTTCATCATTAAAACATTTAGCAGTAGGATACTTGCTGACACTAAGCAGGTAAAGGGTGCATATAAAGTGTTTGTAACAGGTTTGCTTGGCATTCATTGGTACTTTCACAGCAGACTGCCACAAATATTTGCAATGACAACTAAAGTGATTTTAATAGGGTATTGAAAAAGTTTATAGTTATGTAACTTGAATTCAATTTCTGTGAATGCTTAAGGGTGATATTCTTCCTGGTAGAGAGTGGGATCATTCTCTAACAACCATTCATACTCCAAGCAAGCACTTCAACTGCTTATGAACCACCTACAGGCTAAAATTATTTCAAGACTCATTTTTGCTTTCAATATATTGTTCCAGTTGACAAGAAAAACAAAACTCACAGTTTACCGTTACTAGGCACTAGCTTGGGTTATTCAGTTACACAATCATTATTATATTTCTATGCAAAAAAACCCAAAACCCACAGACAATGAATTTTGGAATAGCCAAGCATCAGCTACGTGCAAGGTTAAGTGAAGGGCATGAGTGCACACACTGAAGCACAATGTTTTCTCGTGTCAGGTCAGATATCTTGGACTCTCCTTTTCATTCATACATTAATTCCAGTGCTTCAGGGAAAGGCCCTCCACCAGCTGCTTGATATGGCCCTGGTATTTCTGACAGAAAATGAAGGAACTTGCCGGAGTTCTCTTCGGGAAAGCTCTAAGCTTGAGCAGTGTTTTCATCCTCTGCACAAACACACATCAAAACTACAGTCAAGCGTCTCTTGGGGTTTTTGTGTTTCTATACCTAGGATGATAACTGAAAAGTCTTATTCTTTCCTCCTGCATCCTCTTCCTCCTTAATCAAACCAGGACTAAACATAAAGAAAAATACACATAAGCACACACCCTACTTCATTGGTGAAAGGCCCCACACCCCCAGCATCAGCAACTTACAGAAGTAAAGCAATACAGAAAGTGATGCCAGCTAAAAACTCCTACAACCCCAGTGCAACTGATTTCCATCAGTTATTCTTAATTTCTCTAAACTAGTATGTCAGTCACGGGGAATAAAGTGATAGACAGAAAAGAATATATATCAAAATGAGCTTTCCATCCCTTCTTACTGCTCAGTTCAGGATTTATACAAAAAAGCTGTGTAAGTGCCTGCTGATCTTAACACAGCTCTTCACTGTGCAGATCATTCCTATTGCTCTTCCTACCTTCATTCTTTTCATATATCTGTGTTACTAAAAAAATAATCCTTTTCCCTTTATTACAAGAGCTCTGCCTAGAATAAAAAAGGAGTCCATGAAGAGTCAGTAGTAATCAGGACAAAAAAATAATGCCTGTCCTGGCCATTGCAGAGGAGACACGTTTAACTGTTGCTACACCTACGTACAAATCCCAATTATTCAGCAAAGCTTACTGAAAGAGATCCTTAAGTCACCGCAAAACAAACTGTGCCAGTGCTGAAGTAAGAAAATATTTTTAAATGCATTAAATTTCAAGTGTAGATACACAAGGCTG
>JANHGN010018636.1:0-26711 GCA_024605025.1 Megaceryle maxima | reverse complement strand
TAACAGTGTAGATACACAAGGCTGTAACAGTGTAGATACACAAGGCTGTAACAGTGTAGATACACAAGGCTGTAACAGTGTAGATACACAAGGCTGTAACAAAAGTACATTCTCTTCCCTTCATACAGGGTATTTCTGGTTTTGTTTTGGTTTTTTTTTTTTCTTTTTTGGGGGTTTTTTTGTTTTTTGTTTTTTTTTTTTTTTAAACAAAGTGCTTAAAAGCATGATGCTCTTATTCAAGAGTACTGTGAGATAGCATTTTCAGAAGTACTGGTGTGATTCAGGCAATGCAGTCTGACTCAGTCTGAAAGCAAACTCAGTTTGAAACATAGAAAAGACAAAAAGCATTAGCTTTCCTGGCTGTCAGCTTGCAGCATGTTGAAAGACAGCATTGCTCAAAAACAGACGTGAATCAATAATCAAACAAGACATTTAATGGCACTCTATAAGCAAGGGTATCAAAGAGGTCTTTTTCAGCACAGCCATCTGAAAAGTGAAATAGTTTACAGAAACAGGACTCCAAGAACCACCTGAAATTTTAAATGCAGGTAAGAAAGAGGTTAAGGCACAAAGAAACATTCAGAATCATGACAGAAGTACCAGACCCTTGAGGCTTGCAGAAAGCTGCTGGCTTTATGGCTATGCAGAACAAAATTCTCCCAGGTGTGGCACAGCCCCTCTTCTTGGGGATACTGCATTATCAGGTTTAGATATTTGGTTTTTAAAGTTGGGCAGATTTCTCCATTCTGTCAAATTGTGTACATTTCCAGTTCATTTCTATGACTGACCGGGAGACACTGGATGGGCATTGGTACAGGGGCCAGCCAAGCTGTCCTATCTAAACAGGTTATGTAGGCATGTTCCACTCCTGAATGCACAGCATTCCACATTTGTCAGAGCATCCCAGAAAACCACAGCCTCTTTGTCAGCTCCCTGACTGGGTACATTATGTAAGCTAAAAAAAAAAAAAATAAATGTACAAATGGAGAAGAAAAATTAAGACGAGGAAACAGCCAGTCATTAGCAAGTTGCTGATAGATGTTAATTTGTCTACCACATTTATAACATCTCCAACATCAAAACAAACTCTCCAGCAATGGGTAGAAAACTTTACTGATTCCAAGACAACTGCCTACAATGTTGTTCCACACCAGCAATACCACCTTATTCCCTAAGCAAACCACAGCAAGCTAAGTGCCAGAAGGTGATTTGCTTTCTCTTCCTAAGAAAAGGAGGTTCAAGGACCAGAAATCTCACGTGCACTTTGATCTACACAGAAAGGTTGTTACTGACAATGGTCATTCCAGGCAGGAGCCACAAACTCAGAAATGCTTTAGTTTCAAATCCAGATGCACTCGAGTACACATAAAAAATGTAAGTAGCATCAACACCACAATTTTTCCCCTTGTTAGAGGTCAAGCTATCCCCTGCTGCTGCTCTTTAAAAACAGTATTCCTCAAGTCCCAAACTATGATGTGTTATACTGACCCAATGGTCCATATTAACATACCAAATCCATTTGCAGTGGTAATCACCTAGGGATAGAATGTTAATGTTATTTAAAACATGAATGCTACCATAAAATCATCTTAGATTTACCCAAACATTTTGCTAGCAGATCTGCTGAAGGTACATAATGGTGGAGGTTGCCATGGAAACAGTACAACTACACACTTTGCCATGACAACCAAGCCTCCCTGGAATACTAATGAGCGCCCATGGCAATGCAAAGCTAAAGACAAGATGTCTGGAGACACCAAATATTTCATCCATAGTTTATAACTAAAACTGTAAATATATTTGTACATTTCCTGCGTGAGATTAGAGGGGGTTTGGAATCTTGCTCTACATGTGGCAATATTGCAAAGTGTAAAAATTATCTGGCTGCACTGTAAATGGAAAATCCTATTTCAAGGCACCGCCACGGCTGAAGTTTAATTCCACCCAAAAAACCCCCAAAATCTGTAGTCAACACACCCAAAGTTTGCATCATCTTGCACGTAAATGCTATTGTCAGCCCCCGAGTACCGAGTTATCTGCACGCAATGCTTTGTGTATTTTAAGTCCACCAAGAAGGTGCTATTCTTACCCAGTGCAGAATACTGTACCAAGCATGTGTCTATTCTCCAGATGGCAACTACCACGATTCCTGCTGCAAGGACAGAAAGCATTGCTTTGGTATTTCAGAAAAGGCTTGCGACAAGAGATCCCTGCTGCTTCATCAGAATGTTCCAGTAACTCGGTGCATGAGCAATGTTTTTATTGGTTTAAAGAAAAAAGAAAGGATCTACTGTTGAAAGTTACATAACAGAACAAAATGTTGCTATCAAGTGATTAACAGTTAAGTGACATCTAGTGTAATTTTTCTTTTAAATGCTCTAAAGATAAGTTTCAGAACACTTTCTAGATGTTTTACACTAATATAAAAATCAGACATTTTCAGGTACCCTGCCAGCAACCACCTATCATTCAAAAAGTGATGGTGCCAGCTGGAAAGACAGTGCTGCTTGTCCCAGAAGGGGCTAAGTTACATCAAGAAATAACAAAATTTTAGGTCACAGAAGACCTCCAAGGGATCACAAGCACCGGGATTCAGCTCACCCTAGCAGCAGGGAAACCAGAAATCATTTTAAGATTTCCATGTCTTATTGTTTGTTTTCATAACCTAGGCCTCCTTGCATGATATCTCCTTGAAAGAATAAAAACCAGGTAAGCATAAGATTGATTTGCTTCTCTCCCTCAACATCCATGCAACAGCATCCAAAGCATGATCCTGGAGATACATTTATTAGCCATCCTCTAGGTCAGTTGTTGCATTTCCTAAATGACAGGGCACTGAGGTCAGCGATAAGGGATTAAAAAGAAAAACAACAACAACAAAGGGGTGCTTCGTGTAAGATGTCACAAAAGTCTGAGAGCTGCATAACTTCAAGTGCCAGATTCTCACTGCTTCTGAGCAACTCCAACAATTGATGCTATCCCAGTGGTAAAACCCCCAAAGCACTATCCCTTCAGCAAGCCTAGAAGAGGCAGCCCCACATATCCGTGTTCACTAGCAGAGAATTCTCACAGCTGTAACCCAAACAAGTCTTCCTCCGGTTTGCTGGGGGAATGTCAAAAACAGGTAAAGTGGAAAGACCTTCCTCATCTGAGGCCAAAGTATTACAGAATAAGTATCTCAACAACACGAAACTAACCTGGACTACTCTCTGGGAAATCCATCTTCTGCTTCCAAATACTGCTGGCTGCAGCCACAAACTGACTACACACACGCAAACACGTAGTATTAACAGCAGGGCAATCACATTCACAATCATCCGAGGGGTGTAAGCAGGGGCTATGATTACATTTAGAATTTTCAGTGAATTGCAGAAACGTGTTAATTGGCATGTTTGGAGATACCCGAGGAAGAGGTGTGGGATAAAATAGCAACACAAAATGCAAGCCATGGCCCTGGGGTTGGATTTAGGATCTACTTTCTTGAAATAGTATCACAGGACCAAAAAAAAATTTTAAGAAGTCAAGTTACATGAACATTTTGTGTTTCATAAACTTCAATTAACATAGATTAAGTCACAAAAAAAGAAAAAAAGGCAAACTGGTTTTTTTAAAGCAGTTTAACACAGCACAGATCAGCAAATCACAACATAACTCATGATGGGCCTTTGGGCAACAAAGCTTTCCACAGAGGAATAGAGCTTGCATTATTTTTATGCTATCACACAGCATTACTCAGTGCAAAATTTGTCTTATATTTAACCTGGTCACACAGGTCTGAATCCCATTATTCATTTTTAACTATTGTAATTCCACCAAATACTAGAGACCAACATACAACCCAGTCTTCTTCTGTCAGCGCTTGGAGATCTAGTTTTAAAAGGAGCTGACTATCAAGATCAGAAAAAAAAAAAATACATCTACATTAGTTTTCAAGATTATACTACAGCACCCCTACTTGTGTGTGGCAGAGACTATTCCTATTCCAATCCCTATTTTTTCCATTAATATTTCGGGCTGGGGTCTTGGTTTTTTGCTTTGCTTTGTTTTTGAGCTGATACTTGTCACTCTTGTTCTCTTGCACTGCTCTTTTCATAGGGACTGCTTCATATTACATGAGGGGATCATCTCCAACAAAGAAAAATATAAGACTTCATTGATCTGAGGTCAGCAAGGTCAATCATTACTTTAAAAAAAAAAAAACAGAGACTTGTTCACTAGAACACTGTCATTTGTCAGAGAATGAAAAGAATAAGTGTTTTTCTTTGGAGGGGTTGATTGTTCGGGGTTTGGTTTTTTGTTTTAAATGCACTGTGCCATGTGGCCACAAAAAAAGTGACAGCTCTCCTCTGGAAGCCGTAAGGGAAAAACCCTAGGAAAATCCACAACTCAAACCTCTTTACTTCACCTAGGAAGACTAGCAGTTGTGAAAGCACTCCTTAACCTGACAAGGCTTAGAAAGATAGATAGCTCTGCACACAAAACAGCAAGACAAATAAGCAAGAACAAATTTTGTCCAATCTCTGTTCTGTACAGCACATTTCATTCCCCCCCCCCGCCCCGTTTCCTCATCTGAAGCAAAGAAAGTCTTTTGAGCCTCTCCCCCTGCATGGCACGGAGCTACATAACACGTGCTAGCCACACACCGGTCATTGCAGTTCGTGCATACACAGAAAGATTGGTAGCACTGCTAAAGATGGTAGTCAGGGAAAGCGAGGCAAGCCAAGAACGTTAGCAAGATGCCATTTTCCAAGTACCCCAGATGAGAGTGTCCGAGTATTTCCTCTTGACATAACTGAGCTAAGTCTAATAACATCTCATCTACTGGAAGATGTGGAAAATCCTGAGTCCCATCTTAGAAATACAAATTAAAATCTGCCCCAGTCAGTTTGGTTAGATCTTCTTGATCCTTCCCACCCTGAAAACTGACACCTTTCAGCATTAATTTTTTTAAACTTCCCTTTACTCAGTTAATATACTTAGCTTGGGATGACCTTATTTCCCCCCATCCTACAGGTATTGAATAGCTGCCTTACTGGGGAACCAGGCATAAATGTGAATGATGGTACTGGAACCCACTAAACTGATTAAACGCTGAAAGGAAGGAACAATTATCAGAGAAAGCAAGCCAGGGCAGCCATAGATAATACACTGCAGACAGAACAAAGAGCTAA
This sequence comes from Megaceryle maxima, assembly GCA_024605025.1. Classification (NCBI taxonomy): domain Eukaryota; kingdom Metazoa; phylum Chordata; class Aves; order Coraciiformes; family Cerylidae; genus Megaceryle; species Megaceryle maxima. The sequence continues at coordinate 21,540 of JANHGN010018636.1, read as the reverse complement.
TACTGCCTCTACTTAGGCACAATCTGTATCACACACACACACAAAAGGTATTTAGAAATGCTGCCTTCCTTGCAGCTAAGGGTATCTATCCATCTTAGACCAAGACAGTAACAAACACAAATTGAATTTCTCAGAAGGAAGAGGGAGGACCTGTAGGTTTGGGCAGAAGTAGATGAGCTTTGGTCTTTCCAATGTTCCATTCAACGCTTATCTATCCATTAGGACATTAAAGCCTATTAGAGTTGAATTGCAGATAAAAGGCATTCGCATCCAAATGTCCTCCTCTGAACTCATCCAAGAGCAGCATAGGAGGCAACACAAAGCTACCACCTTTGAGTGCAGTCGCCCAGTTATGCAGATCATACATGGAAACAGCTCTCAGAAGCATTGCCAAGCAGCAATTTCATTATGCTTTAAACAAAACGTTCTGTAAAACAACAGTATAGAAAGTATAGCATTTTAAGCAAGACAAAAAAAAAAAAAACAACAAAAAAACCCCACCAAAACAGACAAAATCACCCCCACGGCCACTACAAACCAACAGAAAAGCCCAAAGGGACTATCCAAAGGGAATTTCCTGGCTCTGTGCAATGGCCTGGTGTTATTCAGTAGTGTTTAGGAACAAAACTGCGTCCTCACTGAACTACATGGTACACCACCAATTTAAAATACTGTTGAAACAAGATACGGATCTAAACACACCAGTGTCCAAAGTAGAAAAAAAAAAATAGTCAGCCCACATCACCCTACAACTCCAGCAATACAGAAGGGATGGTGCCACACCAAGGTTTCTATAACTGAGTCCTCAATGCCATCTACTGGCCACGTCTACTCTCTACCACCAGCTTTAAGAGCAAGTGGGCGCCAGGATGCCGTGGAAAGCTTTCAAATGTCTGAATGTGGGCAAGTATCTTTTTATTAAGGAGAGCATGACTGGAAATGCTGGGCAGTGTTGAATGGCACACCTTTTCACAGACAGGTCTCTACATGCTTGCTCAGGATTTGGGTAGTACAAAAATTCTATGCATGTGTGGAAGTGGCAGTGCCTTATTGTTCAGGTCCATTCCTACCTTTTCCACTTATTCCAGAAATGATTTATTCTTTCCCCTGCACTTTTCATTCATTTCCTAACAATACAACTTAACGTTATGTAGTTACAAGCTCCAACAACAAATCAAAGTAGTACTTTCTTTTATTAAGCTAACTGATACAGGTGGGAGAAAAGAAAAGGAGAAAAAGATATTTCATATGATTAAAAACTGTGCTGTTTCACCTGTTCCTGACATATTATAAGAGCCAAAGGTTATATGAAGCCTTTTTATTTCTCAAAACTACTACTGCTAATACTCTACCACTGGAATTCCTACCGCCCACCCTCTAGTAGCTCCAGGATTCAGGTTTCTTTTGCCTTTTCCAAGTGTCTCCCAGCTCTAGAATATTTGTTTTGAGCTGACTATATGGCATTGACTACGTACAGAGAAAAGTCTGCTATGCAACATCACACAGAGTGATATTTAGCAAAATTACAACTGTCCCATGACAAAAATGAGTACGCCATGTGATTTATAACACTATTACAATCAGCAGGGAGAGGGTGTTGGTAGCACGTACTGGCAGATGTGATTCAGAGCCTTTCAGAGGAAGGATAGAAGTGAATTTTTTTTTTTTTTAACATGACTCAAAATGGAATGAGTTCATAGCACATGCTACATACTTGATGAATGAGTTGTAAAATAGTCAGGCAGAGGGAGAAACAGTGAAGAGAGGAGTTGTAAACAGGAGTGACTAAATTCAAATTTATCCTTCTGCTAGCTTATTCTCAAGAGCCACCAAATACTAAGGGTGATGACCACAGAATCATAGAATGGCTTGAGTTGGAAGGGACTTTAAAGCATAACTTAGTTGCAATGCCCCTGCCACAGGCAGGGACATCTTCCACTAGACCAGGATGCTCAAAGCCTCATCCAGCCTAGTTGTAAATACTTCCAGGGATGAAGCATCCACAGTTGTTCCAGTGTCTCACCACCCTCATAATAAAGAGCTTCTTCCTAATGTCTAAGCTAAATCTACCCTGCTTTAGCTTAAAACCATCGCCCCTTGTCCTATCACCACATGCCCTTATAAAAAGTCCCTCTCCTGCTTTCCTGCAGGCCCTCCCTGGAGCCTTCTCTTCTCCACATCAAACAGACCCAACTCCCTCAGCCTGCCCTCCACACACATGCAGAAAGATAAGGGTAAACCAGCAATGGATTAAATAAGTAAATTCATTACTTATTTAGTCAGGTCTTTTAAGGAGAACTGACTGGTTTCGTGGAAGGTTAAAATAGAACACCTCATGTCATTATGCAGTAAGCTTTATTGCTGTGGTTATGCGAGCACATTCCAGACAGTGGAATAGAGCTGAATGCCTAAAAGCACAAGAACAGGTGATTAATGTTAATACCTTAGGATCAATTCCAAATTCCTACTACTCTGAAATGTTTCAGCTGATTGCTGTTCAGGACCCTCCTCATTTCCTGAGGTAACATGGTCTAAGACATGGTCTTATTCTCAGATAATGTTTTAAACTACAAACCCCATTCAGCGCAGCACAGACAGGTGCAGATGTCCCTGAACGAACCAGCATATCCATTTGAAGAAGGCTAGATACAAAACTGTCTGCCTCATGTCCTGCAGTTCACTAAATCCATGTTACTGCACATGGAGAACACTGGATGGGTTAGGGGGCTTGTGCAGTTGCAGTGCTGAACTTACATTTGCAGGACTGCCAACATTTCCTACTACTAACATTTCTATTGCTGCTAGTAACGATGATGAGGGATATGGAGCTTTTCATTAAGTGAGTTGTATCTTTTCTTGATATTTTCCCAGTGGGGAGGATCCTGCAGTGACCTGTTGTCCTAGAAAGACTCTTATGAAGTTTCTGTGCAGTTACTTATATCCCTCTCTGGTAAAAAAAAAAGTCATCTGCCAAAGTGGCAAATAACTAAATTTTGGCATCAACTTAATGTACCAGGTAGATCTGGTATGGACTTGCCTTCAGCAAATTTGTCATTTAACTTTAAATAAAAAAAAAAAATCATTGACATCCTCTAAGGGCTACAAATTACATCAATGTGCTTTTGAGTGTATCCCCTGACGTATATACTTTATGTAGCAGGATTAAATGCAGCTACACCCATTATGAAAAGGCATCTTTGGTGAGTTACTTCACAATTCTAAGGGCCTTTTATACTAAATGAGAAATCTGGTTGGTTTGCTTTGCAATGCCATTGCAAAACAACAACTGTTAACCCTGAGGCTAATAGTCTTTGCAAAGAGATCTAGAACCACTGGCTTTTGCGTTTCTGGGAAACTGGAAGAGAGATGTGGTGCTACCCAGAACTGTTGTCAGTAGGGAGAGATTCCCCTTCGCCTTTCTCCAGCATAACTCCTGCCTCGCCCCAGCATACAGTAGACCTTCTACAACCTTTTCAACTCCCTAGAGCAACCATCACTCCCTCCTCTTCAGTAAACAAGCCAAACACACACACACAAAAAACTACAACAAACAAACAAAATCCACCCAGCTTCCTGATAGATTTGTTTTCTGCCTTTTTTGTGAGCTATGCTAGCCAGGTAGGCAGAGCTGAGAGGGCACAAGGTCATTAGGGCCAGAAGCACAAATCCTCCCTTTAGCAGTGACCTCTATGGGGTCAACTACCTTTTGGGAAGCTTTTGGCTGTGCACTGCCTTCCCCCCCGACTTCACTCATTTCATGTCAGGCAAAGTGGAGCACGTACCTCCTACCTCATCACTTAGACATCACTGAACACTTAACACAAGCTCTGCTTATTTTGACTGGAAGCCATGTACATTCAATTCATATCACAGGTGAGCCCTTAAACATAGAGGTGCATTGCTCCAAGCACACTTGGAACACAGTCACAACAAAATAACCAGCATTAGCTACATAAAGTCAATTATTAAATGCTTTAAAAAAAAAAAACCACAACACAAAAATAAACCAGACTTTCAAAACAAGCAACAAAAAGCTAAAGCTCTGATCCAGCAAAGCACCAGAGATGCACGGGAGTTAATCCAATGGGATACAGGCATGCACATGTGCTTTGAAGAATTCAGACTAAGAATTTATGGCACCTGGAGATATCCGAAATGGATACCTAGGAAATAAGCCTGTTGGAAATGCTGCAGCAGTTTCATTATTTTATCAGAGCACCAAAGGAAAAACCACCACCAGATATTCATGCACAGCCAGTTGCTTACGTTCCTTAATTTAGCAGGTTTGAGCTTTTCTATTAAATAGTTATGTTTGGAAACTACACTATAACTTAGCTCTGAACACATCCTAAAGCTTTATGTTAGGTTTCATGTGTGATACAAATAAGTACCTAGAAATATTTCTTATTTTTCCTGTTTGTTAAGAGCAATGTGCAAAACAAAGTGTAGATGATGTCCATTCTAACTTTTTAGGGGTCTCTGCCTACAGCATAACCCTAGTTTTGTGAAGATGAGAAATGTATTCCCCACTGGGCACACAATCCAAGTATCTCTAACATAAAAGGGAACAAAAAATACTCTGTTTCTTTAACATGCTTAGCATCTTTGAACAGAGCCTCCGAGATGGTTCTCAACTTCATTTTTGGTAAACTATAACAAGGATTGGTGCTACAACTGTTTTATGAACACGTGTCAATTAAGCAAGCCATTTTGTGAACACCAGAACTTACCCTGTCTGCTCCCCCACCCCACTTTGGTTCTGAGTGTAGTAATACAGCCATGCTCACACTGAACTGAGAACGGGAATTTGTCCGCCCGCCTATTTTCATGAAGCTTGTGGCAAACTAACTTTGAACTGTTTCTGCTCTGTCAAATTTAATCAAAAAACAGCCAAGAAGTTCAAAATGTCTTGAGTGTCAGTAGGGAGAGGCTGACAAAGAATTACTTTGCAGGAAAACCCAGCTCTCAATTACATTCTCTCACTGAAAGCATTCTGCCAGCTCACTGCAGAGTTCTGTATTTTAATCCACAGACTGTTACTGCGTGACCTGTTAAACACATCAGTGATTTGAGTGGCATCTGTCTTCTCCACCAGCTGTCCCTATGCGATTTCATTCTGATAGCAGAGTTACTCTGGGCAGTTTTAGGATTCGGGCTTCTTCCCCTCCTTGATTCTGCACAGTTTCTATCTTGCTGCACCCGGCAGCCCCTACCAGCATACCAGCCAGCAGAGGCTGTGAAAACAACAAACAGGAGAATAAATCACTTGAAGTCAGTATTGTGCACTCCCCCCTCTCCTCCACCTTTCAGAAGCTCCTCTGGCTGTGGCTGCTGCCTTCTCAACCAAACTTCCCAACCAGCAGCCAGGCAAACTGGAGGAGGCTGTGGGAAACAGCAAGTCACCTGGAAGGAGCTACCAGCAAGGTTCACAGCTTTCCCCCATCGACCTCCTCCCAGAAGAGTTGTTTCTGCAGAAGTCCTTCAGAGCTGCACAGCTTCAGCCTCCATGAGGCACTAGGCAAATAAAGACACTTTGCATATCAAATCCCATCCATTAGATAAACCCATATTTTGGGTTAGTATCAACTTTGAAGCTGGATCAATTAAGTGTAAGTGGAAAGGAACTGGTTCTTTGACTAAATACAAAAGTTTGAACAGCTACAAATCACACCCTTCCTCCAATACCTTTGCTGCTTTCCCAAAACATTTCAATAGTATAAACTGTTTATACTTCAGAGGCAAGTGCATACAATAGGCAGGGAGCTTGTTTTCAACACAGTAGGGAACTAATTACCCTGAACTTTCTACCTCCCACCTGCAATTCCTCCCCAAAAGAAACAATTGAAAGTCTAAACAGTGACTTAGCCGAATGTTGGCACTGTGACTCAACAACCTACAAGGTGCTCACACAAAACAGTTCTTATGCAACCTTAATGACCAGCAGAACTCATAGCAATAAACAACAACAAAAGCAACTTGTAATTTCACAGTCCTGGAGCTGCATAACCTGCTACCTCTGAAATCATTTATTTTTTGGGAGGAAAAAGAAGAAGGACTAAGGTTTTCCCTTTCATTCTCTGCTGGAGAGATCTTAGAGCAAAAATGCAGTAGAGAACTTTTCATGCCTACAATACTTAGTTGAAACAAAATTCCTTATGGTAACTGATTAACAGCCCTATTATTTATTAAGCAAACTCAACACAAGATAGGTGTTTTACTTTCAGCTTTAAGACTTCAGTATTCTACATCTTACACCGAATCTCCCAGGAAGACTATGACTAACTGCTACTAATTTCTGGCTCCAGCTCAGGAATACATTCCTGTTCTGGAGAACAGCTCATTAGGTGGTATAGTCCAACAGGAAGCACAGATATTTACAGGTGTCTTCCTGAAAGATGGCCAAAGGCAAGAAAAACAGCATGATATTGCTATTAACTGGGTGGCAGTTCTTTTACTCTGCTATTCTTGTCAGGGAGTAAACAGATGTTTGCATTGAAGGATGCTGCAGTGGAAGAGTAGAAAGTGATCCAGAACACATTAATTTCAGTGTACAATTAAGCATCTACTCCAGGTCTGACTAGTTATTTGGGAAGCAATAAAATAAACTTGGATAACAAAAAATGGGTTAAAAATATAAAAAAGGCAGCAGATCTGAGGGAGCTTTTATTCTGTAATTTCTATGTTTTCCCCTAAAGACAGTTCTGCAAGAATGCTTGTGGCTCTGTAGTTGATACTCCACACTTCACTTCTTACAAGCAAGCAATCATGTTCATTAAATTTACACGTTAAAAATGCAACTAAACTCCCCAGATAAAATTAACCTATAAATAAAACTGCACAGAATACAACATGCAGAATTTTCTCAGATCATCAGGCCTTCAGTGCACAGAACTGTCATACAAGTTCTGAAACCATTTATTCTACCCCCCACCCGTGGGGACCTCACGGTTCTGCAAGACATTACTTCAGCTTGCATTTTATGAACATTACCAACAGACTACTTAAGAATTTGCTTCTCAAATACCTCTACACTGTACTCCCGTTTGCTCACTTTCTCAGAAGGAATCCCAAAAATCTTGTAACTAAAAGCAATCAGATTTGCCTAAATTAATGGGAACAGAATAATTGGGAGTATAGAAAGACACATATATTATCTTCTTGTTCAATAAAACCTGATTCCTGGAAGTCTTACTTGACAAAAGCACACAGAGCATTCATTTGTAACACTTATGACTCGTAAAAATGCCTTTTCACGTGGTTGTTGGAGGAAATTCTCAGCACTATTTGGAATTAGGAGAAATTAAATGGAAAACAGGCCAGACCTAATTTGGAAAGATCCAAACAAAGAGATTAAGGCTCAAATATTAAATTGAAGATAAAATAGCTGTTGCTCTTTGCTGGTTTTATACCAAAAATACTTGCCATTTCTGATTCAAGGAACCATGTCTCACTTAAGTTATGACCATTTCCCACTTAGTATCTGCAGCCTCTGAAGCAAGCCAATTTCTGGTTTTGTTTTATTGTCAGGATGGAAAAAAAACACCCTTCACAGAAACATAAGCTAAAAAAAAAAATCCTACAGCAAGCAGTTCAAAAGAAACAAAGCCTCATTTTTCCCCTCACTTCAAGATATACACCACAGAACTGGGCAAAAACATTTACATCAAAACTTAAAGGATTACAACTACTTTGATATGTTACATGGCTAAAAATACTTTTAGCTTTTTTTTTCCTTCAAGTTGACATTCACCAGTGAACATGCCACATTTCTTTCTATCACTAGTTCAAAGTCACACTCCACATTCACAGGAGAATTTTTTTTCCTGTTTCTCCTTCCAGAGTTCTTCCTTCTATTTGACCGACATTTGCCAGTAGTATTCTGACTGGTGTGCTGCTTTTGTTTGGCAACACTATAGAAATACTAAGAATATACAAGGAAACCTTTTACTTTGTTTCTCATATCCTGATGGCACAGAATAAACACAGTTATTTTAAGAAAAGGAAACACTTTTGGAAACATCATTAAGATTACTAGACATTGAGAACAGACTAGCAATTTGTATTTCCATCATGAAACAGAGATCCAAACTGCAGAACACCCCTCACACACACAACAGCAAATAAAAGCACTTCAAACTATTCTATAAAGAGAGCGTGAATGGTGAGAAGTCTTGAAATGGAACTAAAGATAGTCTAGGTGCACAGCCAGCAAGAGGCCAGTTTGGGAGAAGGGGTAAAAATGGCCTTCTTCCTCCAGTCGAGCTCACCTTCAATAAGGTCATCAGTACCTGATCTTGTAGCACAACTTTGGATTCTTAAAATTCAAGCTGAATGGTCATTTATACCTCAGGAACAATTGGTAGTAGGGGGCATTTATACGCTTACAGGAACACTTTCTCTTTGCCACATCCAGGTATGTCCAGAACCACTGGGTAAAGAGGGAATAGAGGGAATTCCCAGCTCAGGGCCTGAGCCCATGTGCTACACTACATGAAGTTAACAGGAGGAAGACTCCTGCAGTCTCCTCTCTAGCGAATCTGTACTGTGACTAAAATTAACAACAACAAAAACAAACAAACAAAAAAAAACCCTACACACACCAAAAAAAACCCAAAACAACCAACCACAACACCCCAAAACCCCCACCTTACCAAATAACAGTGGAGGCAAAGCTTTAGTCACATACTAAAACACAAAAACAGTTCTCAGAAAGGTGACTCCAGAAATCTGTAATCAGGTTCACAGATGCAGTTTAATAAACTCTTTTTACCCACCAGATTTTGAAGTGTGTGTGTTTGACTATATTTAATTTGAAGGGGAAGATCTATTTGCAAAATAGGCTTCTAATCTTTCCCACCCCCCATTGACCTATTAAACAGGGTTAGGATGAGCCAACTAACTTTAAGGCTCTGAAACAGTTTAGGTCAGTCTCCTAGGTACCTGTCCAGGATACGGTTGCAAAGTTTACCATCAAACTTCATTTAATGTTGCTTATTTTCTAAATCTTAGAGCTGAAGTTCACCATAACCTGGTTTACCCAGAACTGTAGGGTCTTGCTTTATCTCTGCTCTATCAGACTAGATCTCACTAAATAGCAGATTCCACTCCCCCTGTTCTTTTCTCCTAAGGCTGCCTGAATTCAAACTGACTGTTGAGAGGGAAGGAATCACATCACATCCATTGTGTTTGTCACTTCTGGGGAAGTGCAAGCACACCAAAATTGTCACTCATTTGCATTAACATCAATGAGCATAGCAAGTTTAAATTCTTTAAGGCTTGCAATAGGCTTACCAAACAAGACAGCACAAGCTGGGACTGCATCTGACACCAGTTACTCTTTCGGTTTCTTCCAAGTCACCTCTCAGAATATTGTCTAGGTCCTTCTCACTCAAGAACATCCAGTGCATTGGAGTAGCAGCAAAGCTGCAACACATCACAATTTGCAGGTAGGACCTGCCACCTTCCTTCCCCCATTCTCTTTACCACAGGACAGGAGAAGCTCATTCTGGTTTGCCTTTCAAATCCGAGTTAGTAAAAATGCAAGTAAAAAAAAAAAAAAACATTCCAGCTTCCCTGGAAAGAGCACCTAATTTTTGCTACAGAAGCTCCAGGGCTACTTCAGAGGAAGGCACACCTCAAGCCACCCAGCTGGGAATGGGGAGGGCAGGATGAAAGAGAAACAAGCATACTCAAGCCTGGTTTGAGAAAAGGCGTTGGACCAAACCAATCCACACCATCTAGCTTTGCAATAGCTTCACTACATCTTTGATGCTGTACATTCTAAACATCAAGTCTACAACAGTTTTGATGGTTTGTCAATTTCTAGCATATTGTGGTCAGTGCTTATGTATACAGATTTGTCTTTTGGAAACAAACAAACAAAATCACCTGTTTAGGGAAGAAGTGAGATGGACTTATTGTCTGCCTGTTTTACATTCTCCACCTATTTCCAGCTTACAGAATTTTGACTTGGCTTTCCATTAGCACCAAGAAATGGATTCTCTTTTGAAAAGTGGTATTTCTCCCCTCTCTTGCGTTGCTTTAAGATAGCTTCACATTTGTATCTGTATCAGCTATCATATACATCTCTGGCTTATGTACCTGAGCTGCAACTACAGCACTCCAGGAGCACACAATTTTTAGAAATGAAAGTTTCTGAAGACTAAAAGAATCTTCTTTTTCTTCTCCCTTCCCCTAAAAACCTCAACCTCTCTCAAAGAGAAAGTCCATTTTCTAGTCCTGAAGTGCTCAACCCTGGATGACAGCACATCCCAACACTCAACCAGCTATACTGTAAGCTTTGTAGGACAAGGTGGGGGGGGGGGGAAAGGAAAAATACTCTGATTCACATTTTCACAGACACTGGGATTTGGATCTGACTTATGTTGCAAGATGTTTGCTTAGCAGGGAGAAAATCTTGCTATTCCCAGTATTGCACGTGATCCAAAATTAGAAAGTAATTAAAACATCTCATTTCAACAACATTTCCCAATCAATAGCTCCACAGTAGACAACCAATAAATTAAATCTCATACATAGGTTGATAACTATTTTAAATTTATGACACATAGAAAAAACAAATTCCATTAGGTCACTGATGTTTCAGTCCAAGTCACACACAAAAATAGCATGTCTTTAAAAGGCTCAAAAGATCTTGACCTTGTCTTGCACACGTCCCTAAAGATCCAAAGAAGGGCCAGGCCAGCCATTTGCCATCTGGACAGTGGGGACATTGTGCTCATGTGTAGGTTCTGGTCTTGTGGCACACGTTTGGCAATCTAACAGAAGGGAGTGTCTTCACCTACAGTTGTGACCACAAGTCTGATCCTTCTCCTGCCTGCTCTAGTTGTCACCTTCCTTCACACCAGCCAAGTCCTGTTTGCTTCCTTTGCACCCTGTTTTATGATAACAGCTGGACAATTTCCTAGTCTTTAGATTTGTTTTTAACCATGCTCTTTTCTGGCCATTTAAGAGGTGCAATGCCTTCATCACTCCAGTTCCTTCCCTACACTCCCAATTTCCATGCCTGTGGTTGACTGTTTCTTAAGCCTGTCTCTAACCAGTTTGGCATAAGCATCCACACACCAATCAAGAAAACCTCTGTAGGCACCTAGAGAAACATTGCTACAGTTGAAAGGCCCAGTTATAGAAATTGGTTGAGTGCAGAGAACCACAGTTTATGCCTTGAAACCCTGGGACTTAAAAGTGTTGGTAGCTCTATGACAGCATGGGATATCTATTGCTGAGACAATTTAAAAATTCTCTCTAAATATTCTGCACTTTAAAGCAATACCTTTGTTTTAAGACAACCTCAGATAGCAGGGTGTTACTGTGCACAAACCCCCAGCCAAGATGACTTGGGTATTGGGCCAGGCAGCACGATGAACTTGTGACTACGGCCTGCCTTAACAGTAATCTTAAAATCCTTCTGAGGAATAAAACCCAAGAATACATGACCTAAACATCCTTTATTCTGACACAAGAAGTGCAGACTGCCTTGTAATCACAGCAGAGCGAACATTAGAAGACATATCCCAGCCATTTGGGACTATGTCTTTAGGCTGGTATAATTTGTGCCCTAGTGCACCCTAAAGACATTTTTAGAGCATAATTGACATTCAGCATGTCCTAAGAGCAGTGGAAAGTCTGCCAAAATTAGTGCAGTCCTGGATAGTTTATAATTCCTACCAAAACTGTAAGGTTCCTGAAGAGACAGGGAAACACATAATATGTCAGAATCATTTAGATCTGATACTTGCTAGTAAGTGTTGGGGTGAGAGGGGATAAGCAATAAGAAGGGAGAGAACACCTAGGATATTTAAAGTTTGAGTTATAAAGGTTTCCAAACCAAAAACCAGGTGCAAGTCTCCACACATTACATAAATTCTGAATTTTAAGATGTTAATTTGTTCACCTTATTAAGTCCAGGAGAAAAACTATTTGTATACAAAGGCAAACTAGAGAACTTTCTGCAGCAGTAAAATGCATCACAAAATATTCATTCCTTCCATTTCAAAGCATTTTACTACAATTTAGTAGAGATTAATATTACAATGTTACCCTCTTCAATTTCTTTTTCTACCAAGAATGCAATTTTCTACTTGGCTAATCATTTAAACATGATTATGGAAGAATACACACACATCACTGAGCCTCAACTGAAGAGCATGGAGCTCATTTATTAGAGGTTAGATATGTCAAAGAAATGAAGGCAGATGGAGTTTTACTGCTGGCTAGCACCAAAACAAGATCAGCTTTCATACAGGTGAGTTCCTCCCCACCACCCCAGCTGTGGAGAATAGGAAAAAGATTAAACTTAGTGCTGCACATTCTTTCCATTATTGTTAAAGTAATTTAAATATAAACTAGCCTTTCATAAAGAACAATAACTTACCTGTTTGAATTTAGATTTAAAAATCCTTACACAACTTTACGATCTATATTAATAAAAGATTAACACAGCAATTGAGTAACATAATATGTTACTCAATGTTTTATTAATATCTAATTTCTTTGGTCTTTATGGGCTTAACTAGTAATGAAACAAATCTCTCAAATTAAACTAATTTTATCTACAACAAGCAGGTGTAAAATCTAGTGGCCTTCCCATCTTGAATAAAAGCATTTGCTCATTGTTAGATATTCCCATAAGCTTGTCCTGCCAAACCATCATGTATTGGTATACAAAAATCTGTTTATCAGCAACAATACAGATATATACATGTTATAAAGTAAACCAGTCATTAACTGGAAGAGTTACTCAAAGTGGGAAAGAACACATTTGGCAAAATGGAAGAGCTTTAATATTCAGCGTGATCAGGCTCCAGCCAGTGCTTTGAAGGGATCACTAGTTCAGATGGACCAAAGCCCTGCCAGCGTGCAACAAGCCTTCTGACCAGAGAATAATCAGCCACATGGTAGGTACGAGAATCTGCCAGGGAAGTGGAGCAGAAGAAACACTATGATAAGAGTGACAAACATCTACACACCCCTGCAAGGAGGAAAGATCCCAACAGAGAGCCTGGCAAGCTGCTGGGGACAGCTAGATGGACAAATCCAAGTAAACCAGCCAGGACACTGTCAGGGGAGGTACAGACACCTACATCTTGGCAGAGGGGTTTGGAGGAACTGCAATCCCAGAGGCACTGCTCATGGTCAGTGACTGGCAATAAATGTTCAGCCTCCACTTTTGCTCACCTAGCCCCATACGCTATCCACACAGAGATGTAGTGCCCATTCCTCTATCTTTATATCCTCGGTTGATGTTGGGTTGCCTGGTTACATGGGAGACAATGCTAAAACCAAAAAATATGAGCAGAGATCGCACTTGACAATAAAAACATCTAAGAGTTAAATAATCAGTTGAAAACAGACAAGAAATAAATTTCAGATGAGTGCTTGACAGCATTACTGCAAATCTCCAAGAGCAGAAAATGGTTTTACACCATAGAACTTTTGGAAAAAAAAAAGTTAGTGTTTTAGGAAAGTTTTATCTTAATGCTGTGGGTGGTCCTCTCTTGTTTGGCACTCGCAGGAAGACTTCAGAGCATACAGCAATCCCCTAAAGCACAGGGCTTACTCATGGTAGTATTCATGAGTTCCCTATACCACTAAGGTAGAAAAGGGTCAAGATCTCAGAGAAAGGAAACATTAGCTTTCACTACCCTTTATTTGAAGGGGATTCAGTGGGCTTGGGGAGGTAAGACTGTAGCTTACTCCACGAGGACACAAGTCTTGCATTTCACTAGAAGTTGGGGGATTCCTAGTAAAGTTAATTCAAGGAGAACAACAACATTAAGCAGTGCAAGTTTTACCACTATCTAGCTAATCACTATAAAAGGAACAAAAAATTGATGTTGAAGTAAGGAAGGTTGCTGTAATGGCAGTTACAAAGACCACCCCCCCCCCCCAGCACCCATGACCACCTTCAAAATTCAATGTCAGCAGGGTTTTGAGCCCAATGTTTATTTGGCAGGTTCATTGTTCGTTAAATATAAGGCTATTTCTTATTAATGGCAATCACAGCCAAACACATTTACACATACAACAGAAACAGTAACACCTGCACTGCAAGCAGCAAAAATGAACAATGCGGCCGTGGAAGACAGCATCTGTACAGGATGCACCCTGCCAAAACCAGCAACAGAACACCCAGGACCTGACAGAAGCGCTAGCGGAGGGCATACTCAGAACCACTGAAGGCACTGCTGATAGACAGCAAGCACTCCATTTAATTGACCTTCTGCTGTATTTTCTGCTGAATCTCTTATCTTCCAGAGGCCATGCTCCATGAGCATCCTTCCTTAACACACCCTAATATTCTAGGCTGACATCCCTGCAAGGTGGCTGACCAAAACCCAAGCCAGAAGAGAAGAGATGAGCAGCTGAGTCAGTATCAGGCACCCAAAATCATTACGGTAGAAGCAATTTGGCTGCTGAGACCACCTGCCAATGTCTCCATCCTAGCAATCTGGTCGCATCTACCGACTGGTTACATGCTTGTTTTGTTTCATGCCCCTGGGACGCTTCTTTCCCACTTATTATTATGCAGCTGTCAAAAATAAGTTCTTTATATACAGGTACATGCTTTTTTATACACAAATATATCAATCACTTATTCCTCTACATATTTCAACTCTAGAATTTCAGCATCTCTGAAGATTTGTTCTACATTTCACCCCAATCTTCTCTCCAACCAAATCTCAGAATAAGAGACATGGATTAAAATAATTAAACTGTCAATCCTCAATACTGCCATCACTATTTTCCCTGGTCATTCTATTAACTGAGTATTCTGCAATAGGAGGACAGTCATAAGGCCTGTTATTAAGAGGAACCGCATCTCTTCCAACTCTGGTGACAGCACCTATGAGAAGTCAAAACACCAGCAGCTCTGCACACAAGTGACAGAGCCAATTCCACTTCCTCAGCCACACAGACTGCCACAGTACAAAGAGTAGAGCAATGCATAAACCAGCGAGTAGCTGCAATCAGTATGGAGGACAACAGCTTAAGGCTGTGATCCCATTAAATACAAATATGCAACTTCATAGAAGTATTGCTAAGAAATAACAGGAGTGCAGTTTTTGTTTCAGCCAATAGAAGGGATCATAAATAGCTGCAGTCACACAACATGTTCTTTTCATCCTCTCGTCAGAGACAGCAGTATTACTATTTCTTAGCTGTTTCACTGCTGTTATTTTAATGAAATTTTTTGTATGAAACTCACTATGACGTGCAGACACGTTTCCAGGTAACTCAAATTTGTTCATACCCTTAAAAATACACAACTTCTATCAGTGCTTTCCGAGGTTCTTAAAAGCTTAGAGTTCTACTGAAAAGTATTGTATATAAATCTAACTGACAAAAAAACCCCAAACCCTAGCAAGGGGGGGGACTAGTACAGCTGGGTTTGCTATACTTAAATCAGCAGCAACTGTCACAACCAAGAACAAAGAGGTTCTACGTAATAAAACACAAAACATTCAAGTGATTTCTTTACCCATGTATTCAAGGCTTTTTCAGATACTAGCGTCCTTTGTGTAGAAAGCTTATCACACTAAACCGCCCAAGTCATCTGCACTGGGGAGAACTGGCACAAAAATAAGCAGATGACCAAATTACAGGTGTCCAAGACAATTAGTTCTCCTGTGGAGCAATCCTTTTGTTGCTTAAATGTCACAGTGCAGTTAAACATGCCATGCAGTTGACACCATTATCATACTTTAAACTCTTCCATTACAATACACTGGTTTTGTTAACTGCATTAAAAGTAAGGTGTAAAAGAAACATTACCCATAAAACACACAAGCTTTATGGAATCTGAGGTGTTTGTACATTTGCTTTTAAAGATCTAGATTGCTACTGAATATTATATTTTCTCCTGTTCCAATTTCATCAAGGGAACATTGTTCAACACCACCACATACTTTAACAAGTTCTTTAGGGATGGACCCATTAAAGATAAGGGACAGACTGCAGAAGGGAGACAAGCATTTCATTAGAGTTATGGTTGGAACACATTCAACGTAAAAAGTCCTTGCTCTCTTCAGATGCATGTTACCACCTGCTTGTAACAAGCAATTCTAAACCGCTTATAACAATCCGGTATAATTCATTTGCAGAACAAAGAACACTTCACTTTGAAAGCAGTTTAAATTTGGGGGGGAAAGCGGTTTTTTCTGTCCTGTAAAACAGAGATGTCACAGTGGAAGTATACCAGGATCAAAACAAATACAGCACGATCATTACAGCGGGGAGAAAAAGCCACATAGATAAGCAGTGGTACTAAAGCTGCCAACCAGGAACAAGACAGACAACTTTTAGAGGGCAGTTACGGAGAACACTAGCTAGAATTCATTCTCTTGGAGAAAAGCTGTTTCTTCAGCTCAATCACAGACTTCCTGATGGGCAAGTAAATGTTGTTAAATCCTGACAATACTAGTATGACAGCAGTATTAGCATGCCAATTACTAAATCAAGCACAATTCATAACAACTATCAAAAAATGGGAGATGGGTTATTGTCCAGATGAGAGAGATCAAGAGAAGTATTTGGAGGAGTGATTATAAGCAGCACAAAATTCCACTGCCTTCTCCCACATGAGCCCGAAAGACGGATATCCACAGAGTGCTGCTGACAGTGATGGAAAGGGGCAGGAGGAATGTTAACAATCTTCCCCTTTTGACCCACATCAAGACTGAGATCACAAAGCAGCTTTGCAGGGATAGACTCCATGAAAAGACAGACAGGCCACACACAGGAAAGTATGCTGAACTGACACAGACTGATGCCTCTGCATTCTTCCTTTTTATTTTTAGGACCTGTTTGATTTATGACTCAATTACAACAGTAGACTGAATCTCTCATCTTTATATTGAAGCTATTGCCGTTTTTCACAAGACTTGATAAAACAGTTTCATTTAGGACTTATTGACCCTCTGCTTGCTAGTCCCAGATTTTTCCAGCTGCTAAACCAAACACAGGTAAACACATCATTATTTTTCATAGCTTTCCAGAAAGACACTGTTTCCAGTGATCTTCCCTAGAATGCAGGATTAGCTCCTACACGCGGATCATTGAGAAAGTACTTAGACTTGTACAATGTGTGACCAAAGGCTGGGAAAGGGTTTGACCTGTACCTATGCTCCTAAAGGAGGAAAAGCAACAATTCCAACAACAAGAGAACCTTTCTGAATTAATTTCAAAAAGTGATATTAAAGGGAAGGAAGACAGTAAACAGACAGGGGGCTTCTAGCAAAGGATTGCAAGGATTATCAGAGCACAGTAGATTTGATGCACCAAGAGAGAGGAGAGAGAAATAAAATAAAAAACCAAACAACAAACAAGACATAGAAAAGAAAGTTCTTTTGTGTTAAGGCATTTCAAACCAAGGCACTGGAATGAGATGCTGAAGCTACAGGTTATGATCCTGAGGATACAAGCACCAAGTCAAAGCTCAAGCAAGCCACAGGCTGAGCCCCATGAGCTACATGTGCTCCTGTAGGTAAAAGCTGAGCATCTGCACTGGTTGCTGCTGTTCTGCACAGAAAAGTTTTAAGACGTGGCTGCCATTTAGAAGGTTCTTGTCTTTCCTTATTCACTGTAACTGGCTCCTATCAGAGGATACTGTCCCAGAGTAAGGCCCATTCATGAACTCGAAGAGTCATGACCTGCAAAAAGATTTGCCTTCTCAGACACACGCACATATGCTCTCTCTGCAGTATTCTGTGAGCAGGGGCAAACAGAATCAAGGTGTAGAAAGGAATAAGAAAGGAAATTGGCTCTGCCATCAGAGATTCCAAACACTGAATCACACCTATAGATCAATCCTGTACGGGTCAAGACTGTGGCACAAGTCATTACTTGTAAAAATGAATGTCACAGAAGGAACAAATCCACATCCTGAAACCTGTTGGACTCCTTCCCAACTTTGTCAGGTTGCAGGTACTGTACTCTAAGGATTTCATATGAATTCCTCTAATAAAGTAACAAAGGCCTATGAGGCTCTAAAAAAGAAAAAGGCACAGGCTTTTTATTCACTGGTGTGAATGGGATGAGGCAAAGTATGCTGTTATGGAGGCTGAGGTTAAATAAAAAGTGACCTGCCTATGCTACCTCAGAACACAAGACAAGTGTTCCACAGTGTACTAGGACAGACAGTGAAAGCAAGAACTTTGGATGTGTTGGTGCAGATTAAAAAAGAAGTTGCAAAAAAAAGTTTAAGGCCAGCTAGTCAAGAGCCATGAGAATATTGAACTTTTCCCAGTTTAAAGCCTAAAGAAACTTAAACACAATCACTTAGTAGCTGTTATGCCTAAAACCTCCAACTTCAAGAGCAAGTCTAGGTGCATGTAATGCTCCCTGGTGAAGTGATGCAAGAGGCTGCTGAGAGTATCTCCCATCTTTGACTTCCTTTACCTCACCACTTACCACACCTTAAAGACAACTTGCTCCAGAGGTCTGGGTGATACATGTACCAGGTTATGAATCTCAGGTAATACACAAAGGAGTCATATGAGCAGAGATATGGGGCAATAGAATAACTACCATGCTTTAAATCTCATCTGATGAGAGACAGTCACTTACACAAACAGCCTAAGATATCTACAATACCCAAAGAAAAGCAATACCATCACCAAACTAAAATACATGTAGTTTTGCTTTTAAAATAAATTCTAAAGCTGAGTCACTTCTCTATTTTATTTTTAAGGTGGTCAATAAAAGATTTTCCTTCACAGGACACTGAGGTCACTGGAGGGTAAGCAATGAATAATCTTAAATTTTGAAAAAAGTTACCAAATGTATTCATTCCTTTAGTTATTACTATTGTAAAGTCACTACTACTCCTGACTTTGCCAAGTTAGCCAACCTCTCCCTTAACACCCACCACAGGATTATTGCTATATGCCACTACTGTTACTTTTTAGTATCATAGATTACTTCTACCTATAATTGGATGAGTCCTCTAAAGAAGTTTTTTTTCATTCCCTGAATGCAGTATTGATTATTAGAACAGAAGGCCAAGTGAGGCACTTTTTATGTGAAGTTTTCAGTGGTTTGTTATGCCCCAAAGATATAGAGAGCACACTAGGGTCACTTGGCCTTATATACTTCTTCCACCTCCACTCACAAGACTCATTCTTTACCTCCTCACTCAAGTGCCTCAACAAACTTTATGCATCAATCCCCAAAACACGTTTATGAAAGGGTCAGTCCTGCAGTAGAGAAGCAGGACATTCTGCTTCTCAGGATTCCTCCACAGCAAACAAAGCTCCAAATTAAGGGGAAAGAAGTGAAGAAACAAGGAAAAAACCTAATGACTCCAATTAACTCTACTCAATAAGCAACACCTGCAGTTCTGCTGCTTACCCCCTCCTGCTCTGTGAGCCTTGATTGCTTATTTAAAAAGCCTGACTTTCCTGCTTTTAAAATCTATCCTGGGTTCACATATAGACCAGAAAAAGAAAGGCTAAAACTAATTATCAATTTTCCAGCTATTATCTGGTGTGACTGGGAGTCCAGCAATTTTAGCATACATTTTCTTTGACCTAGTCCTAAAGCTAAACAGGTGTTTTGAGGAAACTGAACCTACACAGAAACTGCTCTATTGCCTGAGGTGACACTAAGCTATTAAAGTGACAGAAATGAGTCTGAGATTACAGGGTGGAAAAGAGAAATTAAACAACATCTCCCTCCCACAAAAGGGAGAGCAAGAAACAGAAAAGCAGATAATCTTTCAAGAGCAAGAGACACACAATGAAAATTTACAGAACAGTAAAAGTTGAGACAAAACCGAAGGAGGGTTATTGGCATATGTCTAAGAAAATAGAGGCTTCCCACCACAAAGGGCTTCATCAGACCTCTCACCTTCAGAAGAGAGATAGAGACAGCTGCCTGAACATCTTCCTAATGCTAATTCCTCACCAAGTGCATAATTAGTACCCTCAGTAAAGTAACAGGTAGAAATTGACCCCACAGAAAAACTGGTTGATTATTAGGTCAGGGTGTGGGCATTCATAAGGTTTCCAATTTCCATTTTTTCATAGAGCAAGCTATTTGTAATGGGAGCTAAAGAATCCTTATTCTTTCCTTTAAAGGAAACCCAGAGATGTTTAAAATACAATATTAATAACAGTAATGTGCAAAGATCATAACTTGAGTAGAATAGATGTTATTTTTCTATGAAAATTACCTCTATTAGGATTTCTTTGAAAATAAAACCAACTTTCCAGAATAGATGCTACATGACAGAGGTTTTAAAAACTAAAATCAAGTCTTTATAGAGACTCTCAGTAAGAAACAACCTCTTGTAAGACATGCATATGCCATTACCTACTCTGTCATTGCAGAATATTACTTTAGTTTCTCCTGCTAAAAGGGGCTGTCATCAAAAACTTTTTAAGCCAATAGAAAAGATCCATGCCAAAGCTCAGCCAGCTCTTGCTTTAGCACTACCACAGAGGCCAGATGGGAAGGTTTCAGCCCCCGAACACTCCCAACTATAGCTGTGTAGAAAAGGTTATGAACTAATGAAAGTCATTACCAGATAAAAATCAGTAACACCTACTGATAAAGACATTATATGGAAACTTTGAGGCATTTCTTCTTTGAAGGGCACCAAGCTAAATGTGCCCTTAGAGAATTTCAAAAGGAGACAGAAGGAAATGTGGTACCTTCTCTTCAACAAGCTGGTGGGAAGTGAAGTTTTAAATTAAATTAATTATATTGCAATTTCTTCTATTAAGTAGCTAATACTAAATTCATTTTTGTGAGCTGTCACAGGGGAGTGTAGAAGGAAGAGCAACCCCTGCTTCAAGAGCAAACAGGATAGTTTTTGTTCAAGACACTACTAAAACTGGGCAAGATTGTAAAGAGCACAGGATCTTCATGTGAAAAAAGCAATGACTGACACAAGCAAAGCAAGGTTCTTTGGAATTTCACCATCACACCGGTCAATACTTCAAGTATTTTCCTTTGTCCTCTTCATCCTCCTCACCCATAACTCTCAACATGTGACATACCCTCTCCACATCATCACACGACATCCCAACAGCAAGGACAGCAGAAACATGCAGTGCAAACAGCTACTATTCTCTATGGGGGTTTTTTGTGAATGCTCTTAATTCAAAAGTTGCCATTAATTCACAAGTGCCATGAGTGCACGGAGCAGCACGCTTCCTTGGGCCAAGTCATTGTCAAATTCCCTCAAGGAGCTAATGAAACTGTGCCTGATTAAAGATTGCAAAACCATGTTTTGCTCAGAATTAATGCAACATGCCAGGTCCTATTTTGCCATTCTGAGAGCCTTGCCAACAGGAGTAAGAGTACCACTGTTAACAGCTTATTAACAAAACTTAATATATACTGGAAATAGTCACACTTCAGACAACAAAGTTGTAAAAAAAAAAAAAATCACTTTTGATGGGTAGTCAGATACTGGATTAGTACATCAACAGTTTTTACACAGTATCAAGAGTGATTAATTTTGAGAAACACTGTATGTAAGAACAGAACTCAAAGAACTTAGAAGTAAAGGGG